>PVKS010002094.1:0-124628 GCA_004027875.1 Aplodontia rufa
CATCCCTCCCCCAGTGTCTCCTAGTCCTCCAGAGCCACCTTACACTTGTTGAAACAGAGAAGCCAATGTCAACACCCTTTTATGGACTGAACTCTAGTCTTTAGTTAGATTTACCGGTGAGTTTTCTCACCAATGCCCTCTTGCTGCCCTGGGACCTCACCAGGATGCCACACTGGTCACCTGCCTCCAGTTTCCTCTGCTCTCTTGACAGCTTTGGGGTTGTGTTCTTATGGTAAGGGCACCAAAAGGAGCAGTGCCCTTCTCAAAGTCTTGCATCAGGGCTGTGGGTATTGACATCTAGTCCAAGGATGGCCCTATTTGATAATGGTGTGCTATTTTTTTAGATGAAAATATGTCTTTTAAGATTTTTGCTTTTATGTGCACACATAAGCCAGCTCTGTAATTTTCTTTCTTCCAGTTTAGCTATCAAAAGTTATCTTTTTTCTTTGATTCCCTCTTTTTCAGTTCTTTACAATAGTTTATATGAGGGAAAGGTATAATCTCTGAAGATTTAGGAGAAATTGACTATAAAATGACCTGTACATACTGTTTCTCTTTAAGGGCAACCTTTGGACTACTTATTCACTTTCTTTAATGCTTATTGTTTATTCAGGGGTTTATTTCCTTATTTTTTTTAAACAGAGAGAGAAAGAGTTAATTTAATTTTTTTCATCTGTTTTTTGTTTGTTAGTTTTTCCACCACTTAGTTGTGCATGTGGTGCTGGGATGGAACCAGAGTCCTTGCACATGCCAGGCAAATGCTCTTCCACTGAGCCACCTGTCCAGTCCTTTCTCAAACAATTTTGATAACTTCTATTTTTCTAGTAAATTAGTTCTTTCAAGTAAATTTCAAATTCACTAGCATTACTTTGTTTAGGACACACTATCTGTCCCACTCCCTTTCTCTCTTTCACCTAATATTTTTCTGCTGTCTTTCATGTTCTCCAGCTGTGTCACAATGAGACTGGGGGAGGACGTGCACATTTACTCTTCTTCAGCTGGGGATACGTTTCAGGCCTGGTGCTGGCTTTCACCCCATCAATCTCTCTCTCATGGTCTAGTTTAAATTTCATCTTCTATGCAGGCTCCCATTCATTAAAAAAAACACAAAATTTATAATTTATGCTTCTTGTGTTCTTGTTCAAACATTTCCACCCTTGCTTAAAACATAATTTCTTTTTTACTTTTATTGGTTTGTTTATTCTTTGTATAACCGAAATATTCTTATCTGAGCCCCTCTTGTGCAGTTAAATGGATCTGGATTAGTCCAAAATGAATACGTGTTCCACATCTTTACAGGAACTATTGGCTGTCTTTTTAAGCATTTAATGTCTTTGTGGGTAATGACATTTTTAGTTGCAGGCTTATTTTATGTGGAAAGCTTTTCTTCTCCACCTCTCTTAATCTTTCCTAATCTGTGCCCCCTCTTGCTGTCTAGCTCCGTCGGGCACCGGAAGTTGCTTAAGCAGTTGGCGACACAATTCTGTTTCTATGTGTTTGTTTCTAGTTGGAGCCTTGATTCTAGCCTCAAACAAGACACTCGGTCCTCCAGGGAGACTCTTATCCCGCATCTCCCAGCAGCCGGGCTCTCAGCCACCACTGTGCTGACTGAATGGGGCCTCAAGGGGCTTGTGGCTTCAGGCCCCCTCTCTGCCTAGTATTTCCGTTCTGTTTTTCTCCTCTGAGGAGAAGATGTGAGTCTGGTCTTTGAGCCCGGTCTGACTTCCCTCGATTCTCTCTCCTGATGGTTTACCTGACAGAGCTACACATCTGGTCCACAGCACGCGTGTGTATGGAGTATGTGTGAGTGCACATGGCTATCGAGTAAGGATTGATAGAGTGTCCTTGAGTCCGTCTAAGGGAGTGGCCAACTGGGTGGGGCTGTTGGGGGAAGCTTCAGGGAGGACAAGAACTGCGCTGGTCTGGGCAGGAGAAGAGACAGGGGATGTGTTGCAACAAATAGGAAAGGAGGGACCTCACTCGAACCGAAGGTCCATAAAGGAAGTCAAGTGTGGGAAAGCTGCTGGAACCAGAGGATGGACTGATTTCCAGGTTAGGAGATCTGGATGGAAGGCCGTAGAAAGCTACTGGCTTTTGTGCATATAGAAGTGGAATAAATGGTGGTGCACACCTGAAATCCCAGGGGCTCAGGAGCCTGAGGCAGGGGGATCGCAAGTTCCAAGCAGCCTCGGCAACTTAGTGAGGCTCTAAGGAACCTTGTGAGACCCTGATACTGTATTCACACACGTGCACATCATAGGCTGGGGATGTGGTGCAGCGGGCAAGTGCCACTGGGGTTCAATCTCTGGTACCATTAAAAAAAAGGAAGAAGAAGAAAAGAGGAAGAGGAAGAAGGAGGAAGGAGGAGGAGGAGAAATACAACAAATAACTATCATTTACTGAAGTTTTCCCCCCAAAAAATGTGCTAAGGGCTTAACGTAAGTTATCTCATTTGTGCCTCAAGCAACCCTATGAACTAGATACTATATTATACCTTCAGGACAGATAAAATAATTGAATTTAGAGAGATTAAATAATTCTTCGGAAACCACGTAGAGTTATTAGTAATGATCAGAAAGGTATCAGATGCTAACTCCCAGAACCTATAGATGTTACCGTGTTAGGAAAAGGGACATTGCTAATGGGATGAAGTTCAGGATTGTGACACAGGGACATTATCCTGGACCATCTAGGCAAGTCTTCAACCCAGGTGTCCTTAGAAGAGAGTGGCAGAGGGAGATTGACGTACACTGAGAGCAGGGATAACGGGAGCCTGGAGCTACGTGACCAGAGACTTAGTAAGGGCAGCAGCCGCCAGCAGCTGGAAGGGGCACAGGCTGACTCCCTGAGAGCCCTGGAGAGGAGTCTGACCCTTCCATAGCCTGGGCTCAGCAGCGAAGCTGCCATTGGGCTGCTGGCCTCCAGCAAGGCGTGAGCACTCAGACTTGTTTTAAGCTGCCACATTGGTGCTCGTTGGTTACAGTGGCCAGGGAAACCCAATGGCGAGACGGCGAGGCAGTCTGACTCTGGGCTTGGGTTTTAAACAGTACTCCAGAAAAGCCCACTGACTGGATGAGTATTCCCAAAATGCAGGTGGCATGAACAAGGCTAGACGCAGCTGGCGCCGTGGGAAAGTTTAGGAGACTGCCAACATGGTATGCACGAATCATGATTAAGGTTTCAGCTAGTTCTTCAGTGGTGTAGTTAACAGGAGGGGACAGAGGAGAAATGCTCTAGCCTCAACTGCCTTTAGAAGGTGCTGTATCAGGGTGAGGACTGAAATCGCCCCCTTAGCAGTAGAGTTGCCAGATGTGCATTTCCATCCATTCTCTGGGAGCCCAATGGTGACCCTTGTTCTGTTTCTGAAGTCATGAAAACGCCTAGATCCAATTGAGGTGTTAAAGAAGGCAGTAATGAAAGCGCTTCCTAACTCAGGTAGGCACTGAGCACAGATGGAAATTCGTGCTTATGCATCATGCTGTCAACTCAACTGCCATGTGACTAGTTTCAAGTCAGCAGGATCTGGAACCCTGGCACTGATGCCATGGCTTTTCCCTGAGCCCTCTGTCCCTCCTCAGTCACAGTGGCACTGGGTCTCTCCAGGCTTTGAGGCGAGCCCTCTGGGTTCCAAGGCTGGGCAAGCTGAGCAGAGCCAGCTTGTAACATGGAAAAGTGCTGCATCCCTTTCTGTGTTATAGTGGGAAGCAAACACAAAATCTTTGCAAAGAACCCGCTTGGTTCTGATTTGGGCCTGGATTCTTCTTTGGCTGGCCAGCTGCCTCTGAGCAGGTCTCCTACACAATCCCTCAGCCATGCACAGCCTCTGGCACTTTGTGAGCACTCAGTAAACATTAGCTGTATTGTTATTAATTACAGCATGGCTGGGGGGAGGCAACACTCCTCCCCCCACCTTGGAGCACACCTTAGATCCCACCTCTGCAGGAGGACTCGGAGACTTCCTTAGGAGTCAGGGGGCAGGAATGGAGCAAAGGGGTCTGAGAATTTGTTCCCTATGGCTTAGGACCACCAATTCTGTGTCTGTTGCATGTGGAATTTGGGGGCTCCCTATGAATGGGTGGCATTCTTCTGAGGATTTTGGTGGGTTAATTCAGTGCTGACTTGAAATAAGACTGAATCTTTATTGTGCTTAAAATTCTGGAGGAATAAAATGATGCCGAGGACTGGCAAGCAAACAATGAAGGAAAACAGGGGGGCACAGCTTTTGGGATGTGTTCAAAAGGGGAAAAACACAGTGGTCAATGCACACATTGTAGACCGTGGAGAATGGTGGAATTTAAATTCATCACCAAGGCCTGCGCGGCACCGCAAAGAACGGGAGACTCGAAAGCAGGCGTGGGCCGAGCTCCGCACGCAGCTGTGACTGAGGTGCGCTCCGCAGATGGGGCCCCTCAGACCAGCCTGCTTCTGAAATACTGCTGCTTTCAGGGCTTTTGCGAAATCTCTTTGCTTATTTTTGTATCTTGAAATAGTTCAACTTAGAAATGCATTTGGAAACACGGCTGTTAACTCAAGCACTCTTTAAACTATTCATTTTCCCAAACAGCAGTGCATCCAAAGTCTTTATATTTGAAGAATTTAATAGTCACAGCCCAGAGTCTGTGTTCCTAGCACATTTACTGTGCATTTTAAATGAAAACGAAACAGGCACATTTCCTATCTATTCAAGATATTTTAGTTCATTGCATATGATTCTCTTTAAAAAGTTTTTAGTTGAATAAATTATTTAAAACAAGTGTGTAGATTGGCATAATATGTATTTCAAATCAGTTCATTCAGTAATCCCTACATTGGCAAAAAATCAAGGTGTTGCGCAACAACTTCAGTTACAACTGAATTCATTTAAGAGATTATGTTATAGAGGAGATCTAAGGATTATAGTAAACAGTAAAGTAATTTTGAAAAATGAACTCTGAAACTAGTAAAAGTGGGATATCTTTATGGAAAAAATTTAAAAATACCAATGAAGTATAAAAATCTAAATTAACAGAGATATGCAATTTGCTTATGAATAGCAAAGTTTAATCTTTTAAACAGGTCAATTTTCCACAAATTGAATTATGGTCCAAAGCAACCTCCCCAAAATAATCCCTGCAGGTTTTTCACAGATCCTGATACACAGATTCTCAAATTCAGATAGAAGCACAAAGTGTCAGAATGAGGTCAGACAGTTCTGAGGAGGGTGGAGGAGCGACAGGCGGTACTGATTGGAATCCAGAGGCAGGGAACACAGATGCATGAAGGAGAACCTCACATCAGAGAGGCCGACCAACGGTGAAAGAGAGCATTCCGTAGCTGACGCTGGGAGACCCGTGTTACCCCTCAGGGACTGGAGGGCCATCCCAACCACGTGCAAAAACCTGAAGCCACAAAGCGAGGATGGACGAGGCCTAGTACATTAAAACTACAATCTGCTTTTGCAAAAGACCCTGTAAGTAAGGGTGAACATTAAACAGAAGCCTGGAAACACATGGAACCAAGGAGTCGTATTCATAATGAATAAAATAAAACAAATCCATAAAAATATATAAATAACCAGATGGGAAAATGATACAACGTCGAAACCCAATTCTTCAAAGAGAAACGTGAATAGCTAACCTAAGGAAAGATGCCCAACGTCACTAGTTGTTAGGCAAATCTAAGTTGAAAGATACTAACTTTCATCCGTTTGTTTAGGGGAAAAGTCCCGTCTTTGACCTTTCCAAGTGCCAGCCAGCATGTGGCAAGTGTCTCAAAGGCTACCCATGTGCACACAGATCTGGTAGCCTTTGTGCAGAATGAGGAAAAGTTATAGATGTGACGCACACAGCTTCCAGCCCAGCATTTCTATTTCCAGACATGCGCCTTAAAAATCTCTAGCTCATGTAAACCAAGAGACAGGCAGGGAAACCAAGAGAAGATTTTCCAAGACATCAGTTATAATAAAGAAAAATTAAAGGCATTTTAAAAGACAGTCAAAGAAATGGATAATTGGGGACATCTGTCTATGCTATCTCTGCTCCTAGACAAGTTGACTAGGGTTCCACGCAGCCTTGCAGGCCTCAAAAGAACAGCTACGCACGAGAGAGCACGGTGAAGGCGGACGTGTGCAGCAGAGTCCTTCTGTTCCATGCAAAACACGAAAACATGAGAAGCGTACTGCTTGTGGCCACAAATTCTTTAAAAAGGCACATAGGTCCATGACAGGCCATGACTTCAGGAAATCCACGAGCTCCGAGGAGGGCACCTGAGTTATGTGGTCTGGTTTCAGCAGGGGTCTCCAGGTGGTGTAGGGTTATCCTGGGTTTTTCCCCTCAAGAATCTTGTGAAGCAAACACGGAAAGCTCTGAGGATTTGAAAACCTTGATTGGAAGGTGCATAGCCGTCTGTGTGTCATCTGCATTTGTGTGGACGTCTGACATATTTAAAAATATATGTTGGTCCATCATAATTGCTTGGTTTCATAATAGGGAAAAAAATCATTCTGTAATTCCAGGAACTGAGGTTTTCCTCCCTCATTTTAGATTTTCTTTTGTTTTTCTTTTAAACCAGGGATTGAACCAAGAGAAACATAACCACTAAGCCTATGATCACTGGGATCATAGGCATGGGCCAGCATGTCTAGCTCAGTTTAGATTTTTCTTAAATTAGGATGTACCTTATAATCAAGATGTATGTTAACAGAATATTTTTCACCTTAAACGCCATTCCCCAAATGGATGGTATATCCTAGAATTCTTGATGTCTTACACATTAGTGTTGGTCTATGTTGTCCTTGATCTAAACCTACATGCTCTTTAGTGTAAGGGATAGATTTATTAATCATGTCATTTGACTGTTTTAAGCTACCAATTTCTCTTCCCCAAAGCAATGGAGGAGAATCTGCCAAGCGGGGCTGGGTGCACAGGTGTGGGACCTGTGGAGCTGCTGGGCGCCCACACTCCGTGGCTCACCAGGCGAGGCTCAGTGCTCTGCTGCCATCATCCTGCAACTTGGGCATTTGATCATCGGATTTGTGTGCTGAAGTTGAAAGGCTGGGTGGATGGAGCAAGCCATGTGCACAGGAGGCAGGTGGAGAGCAGTGCCCTTTGAGTTTCCTTGCTACCCACTCTCATGATGCTCGTGGGAGCAGGATTCTGGTGGCCCTGGGAGTACGGGGGTCAAGATAGAGTGTCACATCTCAGGCGTAAGCAGGGCACTAACAGCCCTGGAGGCACTGTGTTCTTTTCGAAAGAGAGGTTGCTCTGAGTGCAGGGAGAAGCAAGGACATCCTACGCAACAAAAGTGAGCAACAAATCCAGTCCTGTCTCCTCGAATGCCTGAGCCTTTCCGTGTTCAGCAGCAACTGAAATGACGTCACAGCACAGAAGGAGAGAGAGGGAACCCGGAGCTTCTGTCCTTCTCTACTCCTCAATAACCTGAAGATAGAACGCTGGCAGAATGTGCATATATCAGGAAGGAAAAGGAGAACAGCCCAGCTAGCTTTGTGCAGCATCTCCACTGTTCTCGCAAGAATACAGAGCGTGTACACCTGGCCACAAAACATGAAATGTGGAATTTTGGTGATTTCACTTGAGTTAGAAAGTCTTATGTTCACACTTAAAATTGGAATAGTACAATATAAAGATGAATAGTGAAATTTATGCTAATATATCACAATTTTAATTTTTCTCCACTTGAATTTGCAATTAAGTAGCAAACTAATACCATGATTAATTGAGCAACCATGGAGGAAAGGACACCACTTATATTTTAATTAGCAGCACTTTTTTCCTGCTTTTGGAATAAGAAGCCCCACATTTCCATTTGTACCACTACAAACTGTGTAGCCAGCCTTGCTCTATAGGCAGAATGCACAGCATCTGCCAGGGTGTAGACTCAGTGGACAGGCATCAGAAGGAACATGTCACCCACCCGCAGAAAGGAGCAGGGGAGAGAAACTGGGTGACAGCTTCTCTCTGGGGCTGTTTTAACAACATATTTCCCACAAGTGATCTACTTCTGTTCTAGCAAGAAGCAAGTGAGTTAATTCTCCTTATCTGCCATGATTAACAGTAGTAGCACATGTTGCAGGGACTGGTAGCTATCCATTAAGGTTCACTTCCCTTTGCTCTTGAGTGTTTAGTGGGCCACAGACCGCAGACCACCAGCAGTGAGCTGCGGTCACATGACTGAGTTCTGGCCAGAGGACACAGTGTAAGTGACAGGTGCTCCTTCTAGATCTGGCCTATTAAACCCTCCTGCACAGCCTGCATCACAGGACCAGATCCTGAGCCACCCCACCTCCAGTTCCATGACCCAGCTAGTTCACTAATCGTAGGGGAAAACTTTTAAAAGTGTATTTTCCTAGTGTACATCCAGTTGATGTTATTCAAAGTCCACTTGGAAAAGCTTTTGTCCCCATTTCTAGGAATCTAAGTTGATATTAGACATGATTAAGAGCAATTCAGGTGTTTTCCCTCTGGACTTGGTGCCATTAGGAGCCCAGAAGTGGGTCTTTGGCTGAGAACTGCTCCAGGGGGAGATGTGAGAGTAGGTGGTTGGGAGGTCTACGCTCCCTTCTGGATCTGTGGCCCCGGCTTGTCCCTGTCCTGCTCTGCATTTCTGCTCTCCAAGCAGGACTGCTGTCAGCTTCACTGGGTTATGATGAGACATTATGTGCCCCAGGGCACATGCAAACTGCATCAAGAATTGGAGAGGGAAAGCAATTCGGTAAGAATAAAACTCTGGATGTTTTATCTTAAATAAAAGTTGGGTGTCAGAAGGGAAATTTGTTCTCATGTACTTTATAAGGAATGATTCCTGGTACTTTGAATCTTTTTTTTCCTTGCAAGAGATCATTTTATTGTGCTAGGACTGGAAAGCTTGCCCTATTGCTTGAATGAGCAATTGATTAAATTTATTGATAAATGTATTCAAAGGAAAACTATTAAAATTGCCATTTTAATTAAATATACATTTATTAGATTTTTAGTAACTTTCATAAGTAAAACCAGCCATATTTGTGAAAATAAATTAAACATTTTTCACCTTAAATAAAATAAATCTTATTTTTAAATCCATAGAGATTTAACTTCATTAGTATATTAAAAATTAATATACAGTACACTAAAATCATAATGCAATACATTATTTATATTCAGCTAGACAAATCAAATCTTGTCCTTCTGAAAGAACATTCTGTGCAGGAAAAGCTACGCACGAATGGCTGGACAGCAATCCAAACATGAGGTTTGTTCTTTGTATCTATGTTTTGGGTCTTTTAAGATAAACATGATTTATCCTGATGCAGCATATTAAATGAATAAATTAGAACAAAATATTCAGTGAGTACTCAGGGAGCATACTCCATGTTGGGGTTTGCCCGAGAGTGGTGGCCTGGATAAGAATTCTGCATCGGCTCTATAGACCTCTGCACCTGAGTACCACACTCGCAGGCCCATTGCACCTGACCCCTACCACACTTTCAGGAGGGGCACATGGTGTGGCTCCAGTTCTCGGCTGAAGACCCTTGACTTCCAACAGCCACTACGCTACCTGTTCCTAGGCTGCCCTGCAGACACCACAACCTGGGGGCTGGGACAACAGAAGTGCTTGCTACACTCTAAAATCGAGGTGTCAGCTGTGCCATGCTGGCTGAAGCCTCTATGGAAAGGGGAAGAATCTATATTATGTCTCTCTCCAAATTCTGGTAGTTGCCAGCGTCTTGGGCATTCCTTATCTTGAAGACACATCACCCCAGCCTCTGCTTCCACCTTCATGTGGCGATTGTCCTGTGTGTCCCTCTGCCCATCACCTTCCTCTGCGTGCCTGTTTGTGTCTCTTCTCCCAGGGACACCTGTCCTAGTGGATTAGGGCCACTCTACTCCAGTATGACCTCATCTTAACTAATTATATCTGAACAACCCTACTTCCAAATAAGGTCGCATTCTGAGGTTCTGGGAAGGACATGGACTTTGGGCAGATGCGTTCATCTCCAAGCACCCGCCTGTGATACCTTGGCTCGGTGAAATTTCCCTAACTGCTCGGGTCCAGACAAGGTTGAACTCCAGGCACAGGCCCCACCGTGAACAAAGGCATGGGGAGGTGGGAGTGTTTGCTGGGGAAATTTTGGTAACAACCTAATAAAGTTTGTGTGTGTGTGTGTGTGTGCGCGCGCGTGCGTGTGTGATCATTAATGGTTTGGAACAGAAAAGTGGAGACAGTAGGTTTTGTAAGATGTTTTTGAAGATTAGGAGCTCCTTAAGGTAATTGAGCTTCGAGATGACAGACATTGACTTAGAGCAACAGAAAAAAAGTACAGGGGAAAAAGAAGAAGAAGAAGAAAGAACAATGACACAGGAAAGGAAGACTGGACAAAAGTAGTTACTGACTGTGTCTTAAGGAAGGGGGAAACAAGGTGAGAGAGCCAGAGGCGGGTCGAGAAGGCAGGGGAGAGACCTGGCTCAATTGGCTACAACATTTAGTTTTATTTGCTAACATCGTTAGCAGAGAAAAGCGGCTAAATGCAGTCAGACTTCCTCGCAGGAGGTATTCACACTCAAGACGACACGAAGCCACAAGTACGCATGCTCACTCTTCCTAGTTCCTTATCTAAAACACCACTTGTTTTGTCCTCTGCTTTCCCCCTCTAGATTCTTTAGTCCCACGGTGTCCCCAAGACACACAATGTGCACTTTCTGAAGACATGCCTATCCACCTTCCTTTTCCAAAAAGATCCACACCACCTAGTCTTTGCTTTTAACGTAGCATTTATATTTGTCAAGCACTGTTTTAAGCATTCTGTACACGTAAACCCACTTAATCCTCATAAGCAAACCTACTGCTACCCTACTTCAAGGTGAGGAAACTGAGCCAAGCAAGGGTGGATCCCCTTGACGTAGGACGGCCAGTTAATGAGAGATGGAGTCTGCTCTGAATCACTGCCGCCTGCTTGTGAGCAGCGGGAGGATGGGCCTGTGACCAGGACAGCATTAGCTCATCACCAGGACCTGTGTGGCCCCTGGACACAGAGCACTTGCAGCTGTCAGTCTTAAGAGAACACGCAAGAGTCACACGGTGAAATTCAGGCACGGTTCAGAGTGGGCATGTGAAGAACGTAATTACTCATGCCTAAGCAGGAGCCTGCTGCGTGGGTGCCCTGGAGGGTGGGCCAGGACCACCCCTTCACCTCTCACCTGCTCATCCCGTTCTCTGGTGGCATTTGCATGCCACCTCTGGGCTGAAGTCACAATAAACCCGGACACATGAAAATGACAGTTTCCTAGGATGGGACTAAATATGGCTTCAAAATTAATATAATCAATATAATCTCACAGCAGCAGTTCTCCAAGTGGAGTGCACATGAAAAGCACTTGGAGGAGCTGGATATGGCTCTTGCCTGGCATGTGCGAGTACGTGAGTTCAAACCCAAGCACAAACCCCAGCACCACATACACAATGAAGTCTTGGGGCAATGAAAGCCACGTGAAAAACTAAATAAAAATTGTTTCATTGTTTCTCTCTCTTTCTCTTTCTCTCCCTGCCCCCCCCTAAAAAAATAAAAAATAAAAAATAAAAAAATGAAAACAAAAACAAACACTTGGAGAAGTTATTAAAGTGCAAGTTAAAGCACCTTCCCCAGGGACCCCAAGATTCTAATTCAGGGCATGGCACAGGGGCTAGGACACTATGTCTACCAACCACTCAGCACAGGGATTCGAATGCAATCTGTCCAGGGATTTGGAAACACAGTGAGGGCCTGGGCCACCAGCTTCCCATGGAGGGAGTTTCCTCCACATTTTGAATTATTCTTTGAATATTTAGAATTCTCTTATATTTAACATTTAATATAAACCATCCAGGTTCCTACCAAAACAACAGATGGTCTGAGAGATATTGATCAGATTTTATCATTGGCCTTTTTGTTACAAATTCCTTAGAACATACTCAAGAGTGATCACTTCTGGACACTTGATCATATGGGCAACAGATGGCTTTCCACGAGGTAAAGTGCCCCAAATCCTGTGCAGTAGGATGTTTTCCCGTTAGTTACCGATTTGGGGTGAATCACTCTCTGCACACAGTTTTGGCTTGATGGCGCCTGGGTCTTGTCCTGGTCACCCTAGTGTGCACATGATGAACACATCCTACGTCCACTTTGTCCACAGTGGCATCCATAACAGAGCCTGCAGGTTCCCATCAGAACAGCAGAGCAGGTCAGTTGCCCCTGCAAGGTGTCTTAGCTCTTTTACTAACCAAGTTTTCTCTTGCTCAGCTACTCCTGATGAGAGCTAAGTTATAACTCTTTAGGACTATGTTTAAACTCATCCTCCATTTAAAACAGAGGGCAATTTCTCAGTGCTGCTTTTGGCTGCAAAGGAAGCTGCGATTAGTAACCTGAGAATTAAGCTCTGGCTCTACTTCCTAATCTCAACCATTTTTAAGCAGTTTTGCTAAGCAGAGAGAATCATCATCTTCAGATAACCTCACCAATCAGGGAATTTTAAAAGAAAAACACTTTAAATTCAAGCACGTCCTGGAAATGAAGAATTTCAAAGCTCTTTGAAAAATAATAAACCACAATCAAGGAACAAAGAAATAATAAAAATACGCACAGTACATATTCTAAACTTCTCATTATGAAATGGGTTAGGGAAGCAAGCGAGACATATTAAAATATGCACACTGTATTTCTGCCAAAATGAAGTCCATATTTCAACGGGTTTGGTTAATTTAAAAATCTTCCGCAGGCTTCAATCAGACTCTGCTGTGAGCTTTTGATATGCATGCGTGAGCTACATGCACATGTGTGCAGGTGACATGGTGTGGTCCAAATGCCAAGCCTGTCCTGACAAGTCACATCTGTCAACTCCAGTGACCATGGCTTCTTGCGCACGTGTGTGCATGCGTCTCAGAGCTCATCCATGCTTTCCATGTATGCTAAGCCTCGAGCTACTTCACTGTCATGGCTGATGAATTCAACAGCCCAGGAAACAAAAGCCAACAGAAGTTAACCCAAATGCGGAGAAGCAGTTAAAGAGCGCTCTGAAGTTCTTATCTAACAACGGCACATCTGGAGGACCACCATGTGCAGGTGGCGTTAGAGACAAGCAGTAGACAGAACAGACAAGTCCCTCCTTCAAAGTTTCAGCAGAATGGGGTCATGATTAGTACTCTCTCTGTAGAAATATTCACAGACAAAGATGCCAATTAAAAACACAGGTTTTTGGATTGAGGATTTAGCTCAGTGGCAGAGCGCTTGCCTAGCACGCAAAAGGTTCCAGGTTTGGTCCTCAGCCCTGGAAAAAAAACAAAAACAAAAACCAAACAACAACAACAACAACAACAACAAAAACATACGTTTTCTCTTTTTTTTATTACTGACAAAAAAGCTCAAATAATAGTGGGATGAGACTTGTTCTTTAAACTTTGCAATCTGACGAGGTGTCATGACTACAAAATATTTCTGTGAAATATAATGTCTTGGAGAAAAGTTTTTCTTTTTCTCTTTGCACCCCCAAGAGAGAGGCCAGTCAGAGCTTTGGAAAGGGGATTCACCATTCCACTTGCCCTGTCAGTATTAGTTTTCAGAGCCCAGTAGAAAAACAGAAACACCCTTGTGGCTGAAGTCTGATCACTCCTCAGCATTGCTGTAATGTAATGAATGCCACCAAGGAAGTTCCCAGCTATTTGGAGATCAGACATGGGGGTGGGGCTGCTGGGTGCAGTGGTGGCACAAGCCTATAATCCCAGTGGCTGGGGAGGCTGAAGCAGGGGGATGGCAAGTTCAAAGCCAACCTCAACAACTGAGCAAAGCCCTAAGCAACAGAGTGAGACATTGTCTCAAAATAAAAATAATAGAATAAAGGGCTGTGGATCTGACTCAGTTGTTAAGAGCTCCTGGGTTCAAATCTTACTATCAAAAAAAAAAAAAAAAAAGAATGGGGGTGGGGTGGGAGTGGCTATAGAGCATACGGCCCGTGTGTCCGGCCCCCGTCGCGTGGTGCTGACCAGGATGTGGTGGCAGTGCTGACTGTACGGTGCTGGCCAGCAGCTCCAAGCCAAAGGAATCCAGAAGCAATGTGAGCGCTTGCGGCTCGTCGACCTGCCACCTCCTTCTTCCTCTCCTCGTCCTGCCAGAGTCTGTGCCACTGTACATCCCTGCTCACGCAGGGCTTTGTCCTAACGCAGTCTGACATATCACTTGTAAGAGGAATGCTCTACGTGAGGCCACTGTATTTCCACCTCTGCAGAGCCCACTCACGTTCTTTCCTATGGCTTTATAAGCTATATTTTAATTTAATTGAGTGCACATGGAAGGAAGGTGAAGCTTGCGACACCAAGTGTCAGAATGATGGGGAGAATCATCGCGACCTGTCTAAGCTGCACTCGCTTGGCCTCCTTTGTAAGTGACCTTGTAAATACTGAAGACACCCTTGGTCTCAATTAAGTGTGGAAATAAAACATCACAGGAATCAGATCTGTAAACTGCACGGTCGCCTGGAGGGCTGGGTGCTCAAGGTCAGCCGTCCAGCCAAGGTGCATGGCTGCTCTACGGGTCACTGTGACTACTCTATGCACCTCTGCTTGAGGGAGACTGAGTGCCATTGTACATTGGTATCTTATTGTAAATGAAGAGTTGTTTGGCACATATTTTTAAAAACATTAATTTATTTTAATTATTATGTGAAAATTGTCTATATTATGGGGTACCAGGTGATGTTTCTGAACATGTATACATTGTGTAATATTGTTTGAAATAAAAATCTCTCATCCTGCCAATCCCCTGTCCCCCTAAAATAGCCTGCTCATCCAGTCTCTTTCCTATGCTCCTAATAGGACGTTCATAAATGGTCTTGAGAGTGTACATGTGTCATCTGTCAGATAAAAAGAGATCATGCTCTCGTTTAATCTGCAGTATAATGTGTGCATGTGTGCACTTGTTTTATGTTACAATAAATTGATTCTTTTTTCCAAAGCAGAATACATGAAGCAGTTTGTAAAAATGCAGCCCAGCATTCCATTCTCCTGTGGACAGGCACTCAAGACTGGTTGGAAGTCTCTACCAAAATCTGTGGTATTTCTTTAAGACATTTTCTTAGCAGTAGACTTTAGGGGTTGGGTGGAATGCATACTGAGCAGACAATGTTGGATTCTTTTTCAACAGGATTGTGCTCATCTGCCTTCTCATCAGCTGTTAAGAAAAATATGCTTCCTCGGCATTTCATAAAACCTGGAGGCCAAGCTCAGGGATCTGCTGACCAGGATGGTGCTTCTTCCTCCCTGGCTCTTCCCCTTGCTGTTCGTCTTTGCTGCCCTGCTGTCTAGGAGTGTCTGTAAGGCTGGACACTGACCCTCTACTGTTGCATGTGCTGAAATTATTTTGCCCTGAATTGCCACTAGTCCTATGTTGGATCTTCCCTTGTATGTGAATTTTTGGTTGTACATAGTCAGATCTGTGGATCTTTTGATACCTTCTAGAGTTTGTGTTGTGGTTAGAAATGCCCTCCTTACTCTGACATTATTTTTTTAATTACTTCATATTTTCTTCTAGTACTTTCATAGTTTTAATATTTCATAGTTAGATCTTTGAACTGTTTGAAAACTACATGGAGAGTACTGAGAGCGTGCACATCTGACTTTCTTCCAAATGGAAAGCCAGTTAACTCAACCCCATCTATCAAATGATCCAGTTGTTTCCCCACTGACTGAAAACATCATCTTCACTGAATGTTCAAATTGCCACATATACTTACATTTTTGGCTGGAATTTCCACTGATGTATTTCTCAGTTCCTGAACTGGTTTATTTAGAGCATGACAAACACTTTCCCCTTCTTTAGCTCTTCCTCTTTTATAATTCTAAATATTTCCATAATAGTTTTTTGCAAGAATATACATTTGGGAGGATATGAAAAGTAGACTTTTAAGAAGTTTACTCAATACCTATGTATGAAGAGGCTTATTTTTCAGTGCTAGAATCACAGTTGTTCAAAATTTACCCCATATTATGAGTTATAGCACCTGTGCCAGGCACATCCTATAGTCACGCTGCCTCATGAGGGCTAGAGCATTCAGCAAGCACCAGGTCTCAGCTCCTGGTTCCCTCTTCAGAGTCTGCCTCCTGCTTCTGTTCTCGAGCAGGATCCCTTTCCTGGAAACACTGAGCAGTTCTTCAAAGAGGAAGTCATTCCTAAAGTCATTGGCTTCTTTTCCAAGGGGCCTTCCCCCCATCATGTGCAATTTACATTCTCCAAATATATGCATATATATGTAATTTCAGTTTTTATTAATTATAATAAGAAGATCTTAAGTAAAATAAATTAACATTTATTTACACTATGATCTTTAAGTATTGGATGGTCAATCATTCAAAGATAATAGACACCATTTGTGGTCATTTCCATGAAATGTTGGGCATCAGTTTTGCAATGAATGACAAAGCCTTTGCTCAATTTTAATGTCATTTCCTTGAGAAAATAAAATTCAGTGTATGTATTCTTTTTCAGTTTTGGTGTCTTTTGTAGAAAGCAGGGTTTTCCTTATGGCAATGAAGTTAGCTTACAGAATTAACATATGTTCACATGTCCAAAGCCATGTGGTTGGATCTGGAATCCAGGGACTTTAACTTAAGGCCCACTAGACAGAATTTCAGATAATTGAGTTTTCTTTCTTAATTCATCTCTTGTCATCTACATTTTTTCCTGATTAAAAAAAAAAGCAAAGGCCTAATCAAATTGTCAAAGTTGGCCTATTCTTTCCCCACTTTTTACCTCTTCTATTTTTGTAATGCAAGGAAACAATAGAGAGTGAAAAGGCAACCTACAACCTAGGTAATGGGAGAATACTTAAAAAATAGGAGAAAGTGTTTACATCTTATCAGGGGTTAACTTCAAAAATGCATAATTCCTCTGTGTGTGTGCGTGTGTGTAAATTCCTTTAACTTAATAAGAAAAAAACTCAAATAGTCCAATTAAAACATGGACTTGGACAGAAATTTCTCCAAAGACACACAAATGGCCAAAAGTATATAAGATGGTCAACACCAACAGTCATCCAGGCGATGATCTAAACCACAGTGAGGCATTACTTCACACTTACGCCTGCTATAATAAAATAAATGCTAAGGAGGTTATGGAGAAGTTGGAAATCCTGTACACTGTTGGTGGAAATGCACAGTGGTACAACCACTATGGAATACAGTATGGAGGTTCCTTAAAAAGCTAAAAATAGAAGCACCATATGATCCAGTAATTCCATTGCTGGGTATGTATCTTAAAGATATGAAATCAGGATCTTGAAGAGCTATCTGAATTCTCATGCAGAATTATTTACAATGACCAAGACATGGAAACAACCCAAATGCCTGTTGATGAACGGATTAGAAAATGTGGTATATAAATACAATGAAATATCCTTCTGCCTTAAAAAGAGGGAAATCCTATCATTTGTGACAATATGGATGGATATAGAAGCCATTATTCTAGAAGATAAGCCAGTCACAGAGAGATATACTGCATGGAATTATGAAATACTTTTAGATGAGGCATGGAAATCAGTAACGTGTGCATGTTATGACAGAAGGGCGTTGCGAGGGGGTGAGGGCTCTGGGGAGCGAGCTGTTCGGTGGTGTGCGGCCACGGCTGCTCAAGATGAGTGACTTCCAGAGGTCTGCTGAATCACACAATGAGCAAGTTATGTGCTCTGAAACACTCGTCAAGAGGTGAGATCCCATGTTAAATGTTCTTGCCATGAACATACAAAGGATATTTTTGCAGATGATGACTGTTTTTTACCTTGATTTTGGAAATGGTAACAGGAGTGTATGCACATGTTCAAACTCACCAAATTGCAAACATGAGTAAAGTTCACTTTTTTGTTTATCAGTTATTTTCAATAAAGCTGGGGGAAAAACAGAAAATAAAATAAAAGTGAGTTTGTTTTTAAAATACAGTAGCTAGAATGGAGGTGGAGAATAGACGCATGTCCCAAGATCAGGAATACATCATGATGCCAAAGAAGAGCGTGTGCGTTTGTCGCTTCTTTTCTCTGAAGAATCTATTGAAATGTTTTGAATGAATTTTGCTAGAAACTCTACTGTTCTTGGTCAAAACAGAGGCCAAGTTAAACGCCAATTTATGAAGAGCTCCCTCCGTGGACGTGAGCACTCATGGAACACCACTTTCTTCCTCCAAAGCACCTCTGCTTCGTGCATTAGCAAGAAGAATTAAAGGGACGCTCTATAAATTTAAGTCAAACAAACTTAGGAAATGAGTTCCAGATATGTCCATTTTTTGACTGAGAAATGTGAAATTCACATATGTGGTCTCTTAAGGGAAAACATGGAAAGACCCCAACTATTTTAGATCATCAGACAGTGAGAGCTACCACACAGGTCACAACCATGAGGCCAGCCGCATGGGAATGAGCCCATAGCTGTGTGCACCAGAGAACCCTGAGATAGCCAGAGATCTGTCAAACAGGAGCAGCCGACGATACGATGGTTTATAAATAAAACGATGGTTTATAAATAAAAGGGATTGTAACATTAGCAATGACATACGAGTCCTCCGTGGCGCTGAAATGAAAGGCATTGCAACATGACAGTGTTATTCAAGGAATGGAGAAGAAGAAAGAGAAGGACCTGTCTACTAATTTATAGCTCACAAAGTGCTTTATTGTTTTTGATCTGCACAACAAAATAATCATTTTACTGCTTAATTAAACTGAGGTTTGCTGAGGTTAATGTGCGCCAAGACCTGCATTTCAAGCGTGTGCTCATTCCTGATGACACCCGCTGAGTCCTGTGTGTGGTGAAGGGCAGCCGTTTCTTAAGCTTGTAGAGAAACTGTTTTCACTTTGACTCTAACATAGAACACGGAAGACGATAGCCCCACTGCTGTTGGATTGAGAGCAGTTTCCATCTTCTTCAAGCCCCACTTAACGTTCTTGAAGTCAGATGGACATTTTTCATGGCGTGGCAAGGTGTAGCCAGCGACTAGTGAGGTGTGGCAAGGTTCCTATGACCTGGGGATGAGGCCCGGTGTGGGAGGCCCTCGGTCTAACTTGTCCTCACACATGATGGGGCTCCCTCATCACCACAGCAAACTGCAGATGCCACTAAATCAGCTTGAAAGCTCTTTGGTTACAGAGTTCTTCGCTTAAAAACGATATTATACAGAAGTCTACAATATGTTAAAAGAAAAAAACCAACAGAGCTATTTTGGTTGAAGAAAAGGAGAAAGACATTTTGGAACTTACAGGTTGAATATAAGACGATATCTATATCGACCCCACCTTACTAACTTATCTCCTGTCCCGTTAGCCTGGGAACAAATATCTTTGTGACATGCAGCTGTTCTGGCCTGTGGGGGCTAAGTGCCTCACCCCAATAGAGCCACAACAGCGCCATTTCACATGCTGGGGACCAAGATGTCAAGGGCAGGTGACCATGTGGACAGTGTGTGGGCCTGGCTTCCTCATGGGGCAGGTGCACAGTGGTACAAGGGAGATGGGTCAGACTTGGGGCATGATGCTCAGATGCCTCTGGGAGGCCAGCAGGAGTCATAGCATACCACAGCTTTTTTAAAAAAATACTCCAACAGGAGCTCAGTTACCAAGGTAGCTTCTCTCCTATCTTATTTCACAGTATCCATCCCAGAGGCACACAAGACACAGTGTTTCCCTGGAAAACTCTACCTGTTCTGGAAGCAGTTGCAAATCACAGCTCTAATATATGTATTTAAAACAAAAGGAGCATATTATTTTTCTCATGCCACAAACAGAAAACTAATACTCCACAAAACGTGCCTTAGGAAGGAAGCCAGGGGTTCAGCCAACACCAGAAACGATGAGCTTCTGGCCTGTTCTGTGCGGAAACCAAACCAAGGGTGCCAGGTGTGTTGTCTGAACTACGCGCTCTGAAATACAGCCCCAGCCTTCAAAGCTTCGAGAGAGCAGCGGACGAACAGCAGCGCTGAGGCACACAGAGCGCAGCGCTGGAGGTGCAGTTAAGACAGTCACCTTGGGACCACGCTCCTCTGCACCCCCCTGCCCATGGGCTCCTGTCACAAGGGTGGCATGGAGGAAGCGGCTTCATGCATCTTTGAGGGGCTCCCACTGCATTCAACCGCTGGATCTAAGCAAGCGGCTCAGGCTGGAACCACCTTCATGCCTCTGTCCAGCTTGCAAAGTTTACAAAGCATCTCATGAGGTCTTCATCATCCAAGGCCCCCAAGATGGGCACAGCTGGGAGTCCTTCCTGAGGCTGAATTGCCCTGAGTGACCCCTGCTGGGCTTCTCAGGCTTCTAAAGGTGTGGTCCAGTCAGGGCACTGCAGCCTTGATCACAGTGCCAGGAAAAGCCATTTCTTTACCATTTATGTAGCACTCGCCAAGTGCCAGGCAATGTCCCGAATGCTGTGCTAATATTAACTCAATCCCTAAACCTATGAGATAAGTGCTATTAACGTCCTGCTTCCACAGACCGGGAGTCTGGCTCAAAGCTGGAGTGGCACTTGTCTCTCGCCTGCCCAGAGAGAACAGCAGGCAGGAATATGTCTCCACTCACAGCTCAAAGGCCCCTCGCAGGCCCTGGTTGAGCCACACCTAGGAGGAAGACACCATCCTGGTGACACCCTCATGGGCTCTCTTGTAGGGTGACCTGGAACATAAACTGGACTTTCTGACCTTTTCCAAGTACAGGCAAGGACAGGAGCAGGTCACTGAAAAGACTTCATCCATTTTCTTTTAGTGTTGGTCTCAGTCTGGTTGCAAGGGTCACTCTCCCATGTGTTTGGGAAGGAAGGAGAAGGTGGAGAGGAGGACAGAGAGCCCCACCCTACCCTTGAATGAGACACTCTTCAAAGCATTAGTTAAATCACTAAGAGAGTGCAACCCTTAGAGGAAGATTTCACAGGGAACTTCTGTTACCTTATTAAGTCAAACAAGCTAGAAACCATGTGTCTCCTAAAATCTGGAACATATTTGTTTACAAACATACACAGCAAGTGACAAGATGTATAGAAAATAAACACGACACCCTCTGAATTTTAAGAACTAGTTCTTTACTAAGTTAGCAAATGAAGTGGACTCAGCCCAGGATGAAAACAATTTCCCCCAAGAACTCAGAAAGCAAGTTCCATAGATGAAGTGCAGGTGGCCGTGCTGTCCCCTGGCTTTACAAGTTGTGTGTGTGTAAGAAGTCCCCATTAAACACATATGAATAATGAAGGGACTGTGCTGTCCTACAAGGTTTCTCTTCTACAGACCCTGGAGGAGACTTGGAAGCTGGCGCTCAGGGACAGGGGTAGGCCACGCCCCATGGCCCAGGTCTTTTGGGAAACAAACTTAAGCAAAGATGGGACAGATGAAAGCGATGATACCCTGCTATTCACGTCCCCTTCCATCCCAGAGTTCTCCAGACATCACTCCTAATGGGTAGGTAGGTGGCAGGTACTCTTTTTCTCTGCGCTGTACAGCGTATAAATACCGCGGCAGTCAGAGTGCTGAGTAAATAATTACTGTTTTCATCACTGTTTCTCCCTAATGCACAGAGACTATATATAATGCCATGGAATGAATCACTGACAGAGTCAATAACAGACCCAAGGTTTCCTATGTCCCAGTTAAGGCTGGATGCTTACCTCAACCCTTGTCATTCTTTCGGGCTTACTTTTCACAAACCTCATTCTAATTTTAAGATCACACATGTTGGCAATTCTCTGCCCAGAGATTAGAGAGATTAAACTATAAGCATGAGTGTCAAGACACTGTGATGTCCCCCATCTTGTTTTCCTCTATGCTGCTGAGCAATGCAAAGTCTGAATATGTAATTGATGACTCCACCAAGCGACTTTGCCTCCCCGTTGTGCTACAAACTTTGTTTCACAACCTCCACTTCATCCCACTCTGTGTCTGGGTAGGAAGCCTCCTCCAGGGTTGCTCCCTGAGACTGGGGCCCATGACATGAGTCTCTAAGTGACTCCTGCACCAGCTGGTGAGCAGCAGTCACAGTGCAGGAGCCACTGGCGGGCTCCATCAACTGTCCCCAGCACGGGACGAGTGCCACTCTCACCGGGCTCCTCCAGGGAACTCTTGCTTTCCGTGGGCGGCAGGGAGCAGAGAGGGGAAGCCGGGTCAGGTGGCAGGCCTGGAGACCTGCCCTCCAGCTTCTTCTGAGCCTGCTCCCCTGGGGTCCTGCAGCACCTCCAGCTCACCAGGTCCATCTGCCCCTTCCCGTGTTGCCTGCTTCTGGAAACAGCGTCACTATCCTAACACCCGGGACCTCCTCTGCACCTCCAAACTTAATCAGCTAAACCTTGTCGATTTTGAGTGCATCTTCCATGCTTTCTCTTTTTATTCTCTCAGTGCTGACCCTGGTTGAGGATCTTGAGCCTTTGATCTAAATCATAGAAGCAGCTTCATGAGCCAAGACCCATTCTCGATTGTTTCCTTCAAAAGACCTTTAGGGCACAGCTGACAGCTTCCTGTGCTTTACACGGGCTGCTGTCCCCTACAGCGACTTTAACACATCCCAGAGTACGCTGCACTTGCTGTGGCTCTAACTCAGATGATCATCACTCCAGACGTAGAAAAGGAGACCTCCCACAAACTCCTCTTTTCCTGCCCTGTGCCTGGCGGAGCACCCTACACCAGGAGGTGGGTGGGCCCTAAGGTCTTGCAGCCAGCCAGTAAGCAAGGCCCCGTGCCCACGGACACAGAGGGTTCCCTCCAACATGGCACAGCCGGCTGGGTTTGGGGGCGTGCAGCGGCTGAAGCAGTGGGCTTGCTTTTAGGGAGCGCATGTGTTGAGAGGCTGTGATGTGATAATTAAACGTGCTCAGAGAAAAGCGGCAACCGACAGATGGATGCCAGATCTTCACTTCTTATCTCATGGTCTCCAGAACAGAATGGAGTGCGGAGAGGGTGAAGGCCTGCTGTGTGGACCTGGCTGAAGGTAAGTTGCAGGGTTGCAGGTGGACATGTGGTGATTCACCATGAAACTGGACCTTCACCCTGCTTCCTTCTGGTCAAATCAGGTGCTTCCTGCAGCCCTGGCCCTGCGGTTTCTCCCCTCATAGGATCTCCACTGAGACTCTTCTTACGGTTAGAGGGTGGGAACCGAGACCCACTCCAGCACACGCCGTGCTTTGGTCAGCGTTTTTTGCGGCTGTGACTAAACGACCTGACAAGAACAATTTCAGGAGGAAAGGTTTATCTAGGGCTCATGGTTTCAGAGGTCCACATCCAGAGAAGGCCGCGCCATTCCTTGGCCTCGGGTGAGGTTGAACATCATGGTGCAGGCGTGGCTCCAGGCAGCAGGGAGCTCAAGGCGTCCAGAAGCAGAGCAGAGAGAGCAGCTCCACCCCGGATGCAGAATCCACACCCCAAAGGCACGGCCCTAGTGACCCACCGCCTCCAGCCACACCTACCAGCTACAGTTGCCAGTTAATCGCTGTTAGTGGCCTATCAGGGGATTAACTCACTGATTGGGGTAAGGCTTTTATAACCCAATCATTTTACCTCACCTTCGGAATTGTCACACATGAGCTTTTGGGGGGCGCCTCGTTCAAACCGTAATGCTCTGGGATGTATCAGTGCGTTAAAAATCAGTTCAGATTTTATTATTATTAGATGCTTTCTGATTAACTGAGAAAGACTTATGCAGCATATAAAGTGCCACTCCTGGGCAATTTTAAAATCAATTAAAACATCACACTGCTTTTTCTAAGGTCCACACTAGTCCGATGGGGACTACCCCAAATGCTCTGGGTGAACTGAGTCAGTCCGTCCCCTGGGCTGGAGCTGACCTTCCTTGTAAACTCACCCCTTCCTCGTAATTTTCCTTGCATCTCTGGACCTCAGCACTATGTAGGCTTTCCTCCAATTGATTTTACAAGATCTGAGGTTTCAACTCATAGGCGAGGGATTTGGTTGACTTATGAACTATCATAATTCTAAACTGTCCATGTCACTGGTATATCACAAAGCTTCTTTTAATCTTTACAGCTTTATTAAGATGTAATTGACAAATTAAAAAGTCTCTATAATTAAGTTATGCATGAACTTTTGATGAAGGTAAATACAGTGAAATGGTTGCCACTATCAAGCCAGTTAGCATACCACTCTTCTCATACTGGGACCCCTTCATGTCTCTTTGTGAGAACAGTTGAGATCTACTTTCAGCAAATTTCAAGTATGCAGTCACATGGTGAGTGTTAGATTTCCAGAAACCTCCCACAAACTCATCTTTTCCTGCCCTGCAGAGCGTGCCAGGCTTAGGGTGGGAGGTGGGTGGGCCCTAAGGTCCTGCAGCCAGCCAGTAAGCAAGGCTTATTCATCTTATAGAAGAAACCTCATACTCTTGGACCAACTAAGTGCCCCATCCCCAGCCCCTGTCAATCACCATTCTACCCTGTGCTCCTATGAGTTTGAATATTTGGGGTTCACCACGTAAGCAAAACCGTGCAGTATTTTTCTGTGTCTAATTTATTTCACTTAGCATAATGCTCCGCAGGTGTTTCTGTGATGTCACAAATTATAGGATATTGTTTCTAAGGCTAAGTAATATGTGTGTGCTTATATATAAATAATATGTGTGTTTATCTATATTACACTGATATATATATACTATATGTGTTTATTTATCTATATTACATTTATAAGAAGTTACTTTTGATATTACTAGATCTATGATGAAGTCCCTTTAGAACTTGGACCACTAATATCTAATACAAATCCTTACATAACTATGAACTCCAGGAAGCCCTCGCATTACCCTTGCTGGAACTTTCTTGCCATTGGTTTAGCTGTTTGTTCCCATGTAGTTGGTTAATTAACTCAGGAATGGTGCAAGTGTAAGGGTGATTAAGAAGGGGTTCCCATAACTCCCAAAAGCACCACCAGCTGGGACCAAGCCATCAGCACACAAGTCCTTGAGGACATTCCAGATGCAAACGATAACAAGTCAAATTTAAAACAACACTAGCTTTTATAATTACCTACATCTCCACCTTTACTGAGGTCTCTATTTCTACACATGGCTTCAAGTACAGTATGCTTTGATTTCAGTCTGTAGAACTTATTTCAGCGTTTCTTGCAGGACAGACTTAATGTTAATAAACTCAATGCTCGTTCATCTGGGAACTTTCATCTCTGAAGTACAGGTTTGCTGGATACAGAATTCTTGGCTGATAGTTTCTTCCTTTCAGTTCTTTCAGTTCAGTGTATCATCCCAGTACCTTCTGGCCTCCAAAGTTTCTGATGTGAAATCTGCTGAAACTCTTACAAGAACCCTTTGTATGTGATGAGTTGCTTTTCTCCTGCTGCTTGCAAGAGTCTTTCTTTGTCTTTCAACAGTTGGATTGTAACTTGCCTTGGTTTGAGTCTTTTTGGTTTCATCCTTTGAGTTTTAGGGCTGCTTATATATGTTTTTCATCAAATTTGGAAAGCTTCCACCATTATTTCTCTCTGAACAATCTCTCTGCTCCCGTCTTCTCTCTTCTTGAACCACCCAGATGAGCATGTGGTCCGAGCTTTAGTGCCTCCTGGGTCTCTTAGGTTTCCTTCACTTTCTTCAGATCTTTCTGGTTTCTGTTTGTCAGGCTGTAATTTAAGTGGTATTAATCTTCAAAATCTCTACCTCTTTACTGATTTTACCATTTTGTTCATGCATTGTTTCCTTGATTTTCTAAACATTGTTCTTTAATTCTTTGAGCATCTTTATGATAGTTTTTTTTTAAACAGTATTTGTCTAACTAGTCTACCTCTCATTTCTCCCAGGGATAGTGTATATTGGTTTATTTTTTTCCTTTGAATAGGCAATAATTTCCTGTATATCTGTACATCTGGTGATTTTTTTCATTGAAACTGGACATTTGAATTTAATATTAATATAGACTCTGAAAATCAGATTCTACTCAATTCTTTTAAAGAAATTGATGTAGGTTGTGCCTATGCCAGTGATCAGACTGGTATAAACTTGAGGTCTGCACGAGTTGTTTTTAAGCCCGTGCCTTTTCCTGAACACAGGCAGTGATTTTCTACATTCCCTTATGTATGTTGTTGCTTTTAAATATCCTAGAATATAAATTCTGATGCCCAGAAGGGGGGAAGAAAGAGAAAAAATGAAAAGGGGGGAAAAGAAGAAAAGGGTGCTGCCCTGGAAATCGCTCCAGCTAGGGGGAGGGGCTCACACGATGGGGGAAGAGATGCAGTAATAGCTGCACCCGGGTCACGCAACTCCAGGATCAGAAGCAGGGTGCAACAGTGGGAACCCAGATCCCCAATGTCTGAAGGATTAGGGTGCTTTCTGTCCCAGGAACAGATGCATAACTGCCTGCTTCAGGGCAAGGCTTTCCTTTCCCTGCAACCCACCTCTGCAGAAACTGACCCGAGTGGACCACCCTTTACGTTCCAAGCCTTCCCCCAAAGTTGCAATGCTTAAACCAGACTGGAGAGGTCGGAAACAGGCATATCAGGCATTCTGCCAGCGCCAGTGCTGTCCAGGCTGGAGACAGTCCTAGAGCTGCCTACTCCACCATCTTCCCAGAGCCCTCTCCCCTTCCATCACTTGCTTCAAAAAAATCCTCAACAAATTTAATAATGTGATATAAGTATTACCCAAAATAACACAAACCTAGTGAAAACCTAGATTATCAGAAAAGAAAAATTAGGGGGTAAAAATGTATTTAAAATTCAGAATCTGATTCACTTCCTAAAATGAGTACCCCTCAGGCACTTAAATACATGATTCAATTTGTTAAAATTCGATTTATACAGTGTGTGCCAGGAACATGTTTATTAGATAAAGTGACATATATCCAAGCTTGCAAGCACATTCCCCAATGAAAAATGGTTAATGCACTTAGAACAAAATCAGAAAAGAGAAAGAGCAATGCTTAACACGAAATCTCACAGATCATTGCAAAGAAAGCCAGGCATTGCACTAAAGAATACAAAATCACAGACATGTGCTATAACAATGAAACATTAACAACTATCAGTTCTCTGACACTGATCACAAATGGGTTTCAAAGGAAGAGGGTTAAATATAAAAACAAAACAACAACAAACCTCTTAATTAAGCAGACCAGACCAGAGCAGAAAGCTTCCTGTTGGTACTAAGCTCATGCAGTTATTAAGCTTGAAGACTGGATATTATCTTGCCCCAGGCAGTTCAGCTAGCTGTGTGGATGTTTGTATAAATGCCTCATGCATAAAAGCGGCAGGGGCACCCCGTATCTACCTCGTGCTCTTGTAAGGACCTCGTTATCAATAGCATCTGCTTCAATGCGCCTCACTCTCCGGTATGGAAATCTCATTGATTTTTCCAGTGTTTCCAAGGGGATCATAAGATTCAGACACTATTGATTTGGGCAGCTCAGGTATGACGTGGAGCTGGGCAGTGGGGATTAATTACAGTTGCAGAGAAAGGGGCACCCAGGTCTTCTGCCCTGGGAAGGCTTTGGAATAAGCCACAAAGTGGGAGGTGAGCAGCAGGTGGAATGAACTGCATGGCTACAAATTTCAACCTGCTCTGAGCCTGAAGAGGGGGAGGACAGACAGGAGAAGAGGCAGGAGTGTGTGCTCACGGATAAGGTCCCAGGGGAGGAGGGAGGAGCCACACAAGGGTGGACACACTGGAGGACATGGTCCTATCAATCCTTCTGGCTTGTCACTGAAGAAATGTGCAGCTGCGGAGGGTCGCTCAAGCCAGCAGAGCAGAGGGAAGGCAACCCAGTTCTTCCGAGTGGGTCCTTCCCTTTAGCTCAGTTTTCTGGTGTCCTGCCACATACAGGGGAGGGGCTGGCCACCAAGGTGGCACTGCGTGGTGGTGGTTAGTAGATGGCTGGAGGAAGGCTTGCAGCCCCTCCCCAGCAATCCATCCCAGCCCATCTGCTCTCCAAGGGGCTCTGGAGAACAAGGCCTTGGAGGCTGCAGGCCCCAACACCTGGCAGAAGCTCCCTCAACGACAGGGGCCTGGTGCCTCTCCCCTGCAGGGATGCTTGGCAACGGCTCACTGCGCCAGCGCCCACACTGAACTTCAGAGAGTGTGATTATGTACTGTGCTTCCCATTTAAGTTCACTCTTCTATATTTGGTGCTTAGCAGAGTGCTTGGCACATAGAAGATAAAAATTAAGGATTAGATGAATGAATGAATGGCTCTCTCTGTGGCACATGTTAGGGGGGGGGATTCTCTGCAGCAAGTGTAGCAATTCTTCCAGACAGGCTTCTGCACCCCACACAAAGGGTCCACACCACGGCCCACAGCCCAGGGGCATCCAGGTGCTTTCCTTGGCCCCTTTCCAGCCTGAATTGAATAAGACTGGTCCACTGGTTTCTTCCATAAACATGCATTCTTACAACTCCTCCCAGCACGTACTCCCTCCAGCTCGAGGTCTGCGTGGGGTGCTCATCTCTAACTGTCCCACCACCCCCGTGACACTGAGTCCTGCTTGCTTCTCTCCAGTCTTCCAGTCCTGTACTGGACTTGGCATGTGAGGCTCGGTCGTCCAGGTTCACTATGCAGGAGGTCAATTCTTGCCCCTTCCCTCAAATTCTTTTCCGTGAACAGATTTCATAGAATCAGGGAAAGTAATCATGTAAATCATTAACAGAGAGAAGAGTTTATTTGAAATTAGAGACCCTTTTGCGCATATCTCCCAGCATTCAGTCAATTGGTAGGTCTGATATTTTTTCTTTTACAAAAGTGTCATTTGTCCCCAGAGCACATGTACAGAGCCTCAGAGTTGAGAGGAGGAGATGAGTAAAAAGTCGAATCTTCTCCTTCACATGATAGATATAATAATGTCACCAAATTATAAAGACATGTATTTAAAAGGAACACATTGTTGTCCAGCAGCTCCTTAGACTATGTGTTCCTGGAAGAGCAGGGAGACTGTTCAATTTGTGCTGGGACATCCAGTGTCATGTTGGGACATGGAGAGAACAAGGCAGAAGCTACTGTCATAGGCAGTAATGCTTCTGAACTAGAGAAGAGCAGCAGGGACAGTTAGCAAGGGGCTACAAATAAAGTTGCCAGCAGAAAAGTAAAAAGATTAGGATGTGATGAATTTTTTTGGGTCCAAGGAAGGAAAATATTGTACAACTATTCCATCATATTCTTTAAAAAAAGTTGTCTGGTAGAGAAATCTTACATACAATCACAGATTTTTTTTTGGCCTTAAGCACATGTCACCAAATCTACTCAATTGGAATACCCACTGTCAATGGGATGACGATAAGAAACAAGGCAGAAATGGCCAAAATGACAGCCTGCATCCTGAAGTGGTGGCACATTGTTTTGCCAAGGTGACACTTTGCTTTTAGGCCAAAACACGGATCTAATGTTTCATCCGGTGGAGACAAGGACCTACATTTACTTAATTTGTATGGACTGTTTAGCCTCAGACAGTATCGCTTACACCAAACCTAAAACTTGGATAACAGAGGACCATGAAAAATTATTGATTTTTTGCACATAGGAAGGCAGGATTCCTGTATACATAACTTACAGGATTCCTGTATACATAACTTATACATAATTGGAAATTCAAAGTTATGTAAGAAGAAACAAACAAATTGCAAATAGTGTGTTAGGATTCCATAGAAATTTATAGAAAGCAAGAGACACAAAGAGAAAATGAGAACAGGAAATAAATATTGTCCTGAAATGTCAACACAAGGACACAGAGTTGACATGGAGTCTCTGTATATTTGGAATCCAGCAAAGAAAAGGCACACTCAGCGTCAAATTGGGGAGCCCAAAAAGAGGCTGAGCAAGAAACACGCATAGGAAACCTGCAGGAGCACAGGAAGCAGAGGGCCCTGCAACCCCAGAACTGCTGAGCGAGACTGTGCGAAGCCCAAGAGCCACAGAAGGCCCCTGAAAGGGTTCTGCACACAGACAGGGAGTGTGTCAGTTCAAAATCGGGGTCAGTTCAGTGTGATGCCCCGAGGCACGCATGACATGCCCTGGCCATGGCTGCCTGCTGGGGACTACACCAGGGACAAAGCAAGGCCCTTCCACCGCCACAGGATGGGGGACTGCGGCCATCTGCCTTAGGTACCAAGCGTTTTCATTCGCTCACTTTTCATGGCCTTTGTTTTCACTGCTCTTCGCTTTATGTTAAAATGGACGACTCAGCTGGAGAGCAAGGCATTGCCCACACTTTTCCCCACTCCTCCACTTTCCCTTAGATCTTTAACAGTATGGAAGAGCCCTTCTGGTTTAATCTCTCTACTTGCTGAAATCCCTCTGTGCTTCGAACAAACCCATTGCCTCTCTGCCTCCTCTCTCGAGCTCTCCGTTTCTCTTGCTCTCTTTCTCTCAAGGTAACTGAATATTCAAGCTAAAGATCACTATGTCATAATTCAGATGGAATGACTTTTTTCCTTGACTCTTTTTCCCCAAACTTAAAAGATCTAGTGTTTTCTTTCTAAGTTGCAATTAATTCATGGGCAAATCTTGAACACTCTTCTTTCTAAAGTGCATTTCGTGCTGTTGTCTTGAATCATCTCAAGTTAAGTCCTGCTGACGACAAGGGCTTCTGTGCAGAAACCAACAGTGTCAGCAAAATTGTCTTTTTACACAAAGGACAGATTACTGGGCATGAAGAGCTGCATGCTTCAGGATGGCTTCCAGAAGGCCACCCATATCGTTATGTGACAGTGATACTTTTGGGTTGGATTTATTAACTCAGCAAAATTCTAGGCATGCTCTATTAACTATATTACATGCATTATATATTTATAAAAGCTTTTTAATGAACTGTATCATGTAAAAAATCCATACTATTGTATAAGTGCTGAATCTGGGTCTAGTTTTTGTCCAAGATTAATACCATTGAAATTTTAAAAAGCAGATCATGGTAAGTAATTAGTACCTGATGCTACTTCTTTCATTTAGTAGCAACATTAACAACAACGAAAACTTTGGAACAGCTGCAATTTAGGAGTGTTATTAATTGAACACTGCTGGCTTTAGCACTGGAAGATGAAATCAGTCTGTCTGGATCATTGGCTTACACATTGCTATTGAATTTAGGGGCCTGAAAACCTTGAATTCAAGACACCTAAGTAGGTGCAGATGAAACACCGTATTCACGGAAGGGAGAAAACCAGACAGGTCATTCTTTCTTCCATCTCCACGTGACTGATGCTGCCCCCGCCCTCCTGGTGAAGGAGTGGCTGTCTCTGTGCCCTCACTTGCTCACCCTGCATTCATCCTCCTTCAGTTAAACGAGGTGAGGATGGCCTTCCTCTCCTGGGATTGTGCCAGTGAGCTGATTCATGGAACAGCTTACCCCAGAACCTGGTACACAGAAGGCACTAAACAAACGTTGGCTATTGTTAAGACAGCTGAGCAACACACAAGTTGGGGAGGAATTTTAAAAAAATTATCCCATTAAAAATAAAAAAGGAATATAGCTGGGGCTAAGTGGCGGCTCAGCAGTTACGGCACTTGCTCTGCATGCGTGAGGACGCGAATTAAAACCCCAGCACCACAGACACAATGAAGTCTCAGAGCAAAGAAGGCCACATGCAAAACTAAATAAAAATTGTTTCTTTCTCTCTCTCTCTCACTGTCCCTCTCTCTTAAAAAAAAAAAGGAATATAGCTAGAATTTAGAAATATAGCTAGTAGAACAATTCCCTGAGACTTATGCTATTGGAAGAATAGTAAGAAGTAACCAATTTGTAGAACCCATCAACGTTTAAGGGAGAAGATTGCTAACTTTCCATAATGGACTTGACTAGAGATCACAGGAATGTGTCACACGTTGCATATTAATTTATGGTCTTAAAACAGAATTCTAAAAACAGACGAACAAAAGCTTATCTTCCTGGCCTAGAATACCTCAAGAAATCATTGTTTCAATGACCCAGTGTTGAACTAATTGACTCGATCATGGCTAATTTCTTTATTAAAGGCACTTTTAAAAATTTCCAAACTTTAAGCACTTTTTTTCTGATTGAGTTTTTTAAAAAGTCAAACAAATTAAGCCACTGTAGTTTCTAAAAGAAAAGCTAAGTGCTAAAAGTATTAATTGCATAAATTCAGTCACTTTTGTATTCACACGCCAAGGATTCTCAACCAAGAAATTGAACAATAATTAAAAGTTATCCTCCCATTGTGATCTAAGGGTGTTGATTCTCTAAATGTGTTAGATTGTATCTTGCAGGTTTTTATAATGGAAATTCTCACATTGCAAAGCTATCATTTAACATGTGCTTGGTACATTACACATTGGGCATGACAATTATTTATTTAGAAAAACTTTATTATAGCAATACTAAGATCATTTATATGCCAAGTGATTATTACTCTAGAAAGGTTTCTTTGGAATGAATTATGCTTTCTTTTTAAAATATGAGAAGCTAAGAGAAATTTAATAGTACATCAGATTTCTGGTGAATGTAGGTGGAGAATGCTAAGAAAAGCAGGCTGGTTTTCAGAAATAGGTTCATAGAAGCGCTTCTCCCTAACTCACTGATAGATGCATATACATTCATATCTTAAGCTCTTGCATACATAGTATAAGAACGCTTGTTGCATGAGTTACCATCAAGACTTAGCACTGTTCTCTCTGTAATCTACCACTGAGCTTACCTCAAAATATTGATTTAGCAAAACAAATGAAGAATAACTGGCAAGAGCAATATTTAATCTACATTTCTGTTGTATTAGAGAAAATTGTTGGGGGAACTATATGGTTAGGATGAAGAGACTGTGAACTATTCCACCTAAAACAAGTGTCCTTTCATAAAGAACTGTGCTTAGAAGCCAAGCCATTGTGCAGACTGAATAGCCTGGAAGTCTGGGGTCTAATCTTGTCCCATATCTCATTAAAATCTGACCAAATCCATCAGGAGAGGTTTTTATTTTGATTTTCCCCAGCTAGTAATCCTCAAAATGAAACTGACCAATAAAAACATTCATCAGACAATTAAATATTATTGAATTATGATTTCAATGATATCCAGGTTATCAGTTGTGTATACAACTACAGTGCATACCTAATCTGTCATGGGAACACTGAATTATTTTACTTTGTATTATAACAAATAGAGTGAAAACACTTTTTTATAATCACAATATTATTGTTTTGCTTTACTTTTCTAAAGAAAAATTAAAGTTCTGCAATTTATTTTGGACCACAACTTCAAAGTTATTATTTTAGAGAGTATTCTTTAAAAAAAAATCTGTTGAGTGAAAATTGAAATAGCTGGTTTCCCTATGTTAACTGATTGACTATTAGTGTTTTGTAGAGAACACAGTATACAAATTGGGACATATCTGTTTTTTCATCTCTCATGTGTCCCAAATAATTTCCTTGATTTAAAAATGTGTGAAGTGGGGTTGGAGAGGTGGCTTGGCAGTTATGGTGCTTGCCTGGCATGTGCAAGTATGTGAGTTCAAACCCCAACACCATGTACACAACTAAGTGTCCAAGGAATGAAAGTCACATGAAAAACTAAATAAAAATTGCTTCTATCTTTCTCTCTCTCTCACTGTTCCCTCTTTCTTTAAAAAAAATGCGTGAGATCATGCAGATCCTAGTTTTCTAATTCGGCTCTACATTACTGATTGATATTTGTTCATAGTATACCAGTATTTTAAATTATAGTCTCTTTTTTTTTAATAACTTTAGTCTATGATCCCTAAATAGGTAAATGCAAAAAAAAAATCATAAGAAGGAAGAGATATGATTCTAACCCTTTTGGAAAACAAAACAAACAAAAATTGGGTTTTTTTTTTTCCCAGTAGAACTTCTCTACCTGTAAATTGGTCTTAAGACTCATTTCATGTGCCGCTATGAGGGTCAGACTTGGCGATGCCCAAGAAAACCCTGCGGATGGAGAAGGGCGCCTGGTTTTCGCTGCTTGTTAGTGATCTCCCCTTCCTGCAAGAGCCAATGCCTTGCTTTGCAAATTGGATCGACAGCACATCTCCCTGCCTGTCTTCCACAGTCATACGTTTCTGACTGGGACGTGGTGCCCTCATCTTATTAATGGACTTTCTACTTTCTCAGTGCCACATAAATGCTAAGAATCCTAACCCATTATTAACTTCAGAAGTCCCTGCCTTCTTACATTCCAGCGACAGTGTCATTTGGCCCCTCGGCCCCAGCTGCCAGCTCACTGCTGCTGGAGCTCATGGCCTGCTGGGCTAGAGCAAGCCCGGACCTTGGGCACCAGGAGGATGGACACCAGCAGGGCCATGTTCTGCCTCCCTCAATGTGCCTACAAGTATGCAAGAAGCTTTCAAGCAGATTATTTGAAATATATACTAGGGGAGCTTTCTTCTAGGAAGATCCTGCCTCTAAGCTAATACTGCATACTCTAATTTTGTCCAGAAGGAATGTGGCTGAGATTTAAAAACTGTTTGAGTGGAGGTATCTGCTTGATGTTTCTTCTTTAGTTTTATGTTCAGAATTTTCCTGAAATTGTTCCTTGCTCACTACTACACGATAAAAATAGATGATTTGAAAACATTTCTGCTTCATAGAAAGAATTTTTGGAGAAGATCAGCAATAGCTGCTTTGATCTGCCCACATATAGTTAAGGAAGATCAATGAAACTTCCATTTTCTTCTGTACCTTCAGAAGTCTGTTGATCAGAATTGCCTGAGAAATGGTATTTCTGGTGAGCTACTTTACAGCCTCAGGTGTGGCCGTGGAGTCTCTTCAAGTTCCAGGTTGGGCTCTGTCAGCCACCCTTGCATGAATCTTTTGATCCAATGCTCAGTTTGTTCGTCTGTGAAGTAAGAGTAACAATTCTAAAAATGTCGTTCCCCTGTCCTTTCCATTGCTGGCCTGTGGGATTTTAGGTAAATTGGATGACTTTACTCAGGAATCAATACGTGCTGCCTGTGATGGGTGCGTAGAGGAGGAGAGCAGCGGGGGCTGATAGACCTTAACTGAATCCTGCTCTCGCCACCGATGTGCTATCTCCTCGCTCACCTTTTGGAAGACGTGGAACCTGTTGCTTTTATTCTCAGCTGTACGTAAATCACTCAATCATTAGGTGATGTGGTTCAGCTCTGAAGAAGCAATGAAAACCTTTACACTCTGGGTCGTACCCTGGCCTGGCTGCACCCCTGGTCTTCTCGGAGTTTACCGCAGGAGTACAGAGCTGTGCTGCCCTCACCAGGTGTTGGGGACACCATCCAGGAATCAACTTGTGAACCACTTCATTCAGAAAACACAACTCCAACGATGACTCCGCTTTCACTATTCCCATTCCCTGGTTATTTAAGCCAATCAAAGGATTGCCACGAAAGGACTTTCTAGGTGGAATTAAGGTTACTAATTCACTGACCTAAAAGTAGGGAGATTACCTTAGATTATCTGGGCAGGTCCAATGTAATCACATAAGCCCTTGCAGCAGAAAAGGAAGTCAGACAAGAAGCCCAGGAGGGTACCTCAGAGTGTGGAAGCAAGGGGCGGACTTGACCCATGGTCACTATGTCAAAGAGGCTGTGAGCCAGGGGTGTGGGCAGCACAGGAGTTGGGAGTCGCCCCTTGTGGACAACCAGCCAGGAGACAGGGACCTCTGTCCTCCAACTTCTGAAACAGATTTCCAACAACAATTGGGATGAGCCTAGAAATGACTTCTTCCTTTGAATCTAAGCAGAACATAGGGTGACTGACACCTTGATTTTAGCCTTATAAAATTCTAATCATGTCACCCAGCAGAGCTCACTGATTTCTGATCTATACAACTGTGAGATGATGAATGGGTGCTGTCTTAATTGGCTGTTTGTGGTAGTTTGTTATGGCAGCAATAGAAAGCCAGCACACGCTCCATCCATCTACCCATTCAGCAAATACTTATTGATCTCTGGCAGGTGCTGCCAGGAGGTTCTTGAGCTGGTGGCCGAAGCAGTGAAGAGAGCAAAGATTCTGCCTTCACGCAATTTCATTCTAGTAACTTCGTCAGAGGACCGCAAGCCCCGAGCTCCTACCTCCTGCTGCTGGAGCTCACAGTCTGTTAGGCTAGGGCAAGACTCGACCCCAGGCACCCTGAGGATGGGCACCAGCAGGACCAGGTTCTGCCTCCCTGACCATATTGTGTGCATTTTGGTGGGCTCGCAACTCTGCCTGGTTGATAGCTTCAGGACTAATGGTTTGAAAGGTTCTTTGTTTGGATTTATAAACACAAAATACATATGATAATTTAGTTCTTGGAAAGATTAATCAAAAATTACATAATGGAGCTCTTTGTAGAAGTTTGACAAAATCGCTCACTGAAATTGCAGACACCTTAGCACTCTTTGGAGGCAGTCCACAAAAGGAGATTCTTTGTGGCATGTAGCTAGGACAGATGAAGTGGGTGTCACGTTTCTTCTGCAAGATGATGGATGATGCTTGTGGGAAATTTGAAACTTTATTGCATTTCTTTGCTATGCCATTTGCTAAGAAAATGCATCAGGTTTAAGCAGCAATCTTTCCCAGTTGACAGTCTCAACAAGGCTACCATCAAATCTGGATTTTACTGATCCAAATCTGTGCCCTGACCCCAGGGTCCAGTTATTGTGGAGAGGAGTAGAAGGTGAAGGTGCATGGCTCTAAGGAATAGGAGGATTGCTGGTGGTGTCCTTGTCATCCAGGTGGCCTTCCTTCGATGGTGGGGAACACTTCAGCTCTCAGGCCTCTGTGAATGTCCCCGCTGATTCCAGTCTCCTGGGGAAGGCTGTGAGCAAGCCATGTGGATTGGCAAATGGAAAATGACTGTGTGGCTTCAGGTTCCACTCTAAGGATGATTGAAAGCCCTGCTGTGTTGGCACCTAGCAAGCAGTCGACAGGCGTGTCTGTGAGTGTGTGTGTGAATGAATCAATGAATATTATACTGTGTGGTCTTCTCTGGCACTCCCCAAGAAGCCTTCAGAACTGCGTTGTCCTCCAATACCGTTGGTGGTGCTCTAGCCTCTGAGGACGTGGTGAGAGCAGTGCTGAGGAGAGGGCGCGCTCCTTGGCGAACAGTGGCCAGCTGGGTGGGAGCACAGGAAGGGTGGACCCCTGAGCTGCGTTCTCCAGGCCTGCCGACTCTCCCCTCGCTCTGCTGTTGCTTAAACCTAACAGAAATCCTCCTGAAAATTTTAGTTGACCTTCACAAAAGCATAAAATATTGTACTGCTCCTCTTTGAATATCATTACTCTGTATTCACAGATTAAAAGAAACTGTAAAAGTAACGCACTTTCTCGGCTCCTTGAACAAAACTCCTTCGAAACCATTTGGTTCACAGGTTATTTACCATATTTATAATACATAGCCACATGAAAACCCATATAATGTTCCACAATTCCTGTTAGAAGGACTACAAACTCCCCATAATCCTTTATAAATAAATATCCAACTTGCCCACAGGTCAAAATAAAGCTTAAAATAGTGGGAAAATTATACAGTGATAATGGCCCAATTATATCCTTGTTTTTAAAACTTTAATATTGTATCATTAACTAGTTTTTCTAGTTTGTGACAAAAATAACTTCAAAATTCAACATAAATTCTAAGATAAAATGTAGGGGAGCAGAGGCAAGGTGGTCTTAATTATGCGAAATCTAAGCTAAAAGTCAGTGGGTACAAAGTGATTTGTTTTTTAATTGTCTGACCACTTCAAAATGAATATAAATAGGCTCACAAAAAGCTGATAATAAAGTACCGTATTTAAGAGCAGAAAAAGTAAATTGATCTTGGAGGGCTTGCGATAGAGCTTAGTCCCAATAACACCGCACCGTTACTTTTTTCTTTGTTACTTGGTACATTAATTCAAGATGTGCATGAGAATATAAAGCAGTGAGCAGTTGAGCAGGGAGATATCAATAATATTTTCAGTTTTTCTAGGGAATATGTCCATTGTATTTTTCAATTCCACCTTCATTGATGGTGAAGCTTATGCTGCGCAATTTATGTTCCATTCTGTCAAAGTGAAAAATATAGATTTTGATAGAAGACAATAGAATCGGAAAGCTGATTTCATACTAAGTGGAAAATTCCCCCTACAGTGTCATGTTTGGCTAAAATAAGCCAAAATAAGTGTGGCGGAGCGTTGAAACAGGGTTCCCCCAAGGCTGGGGTGGAGGCAAGTGCCTAGCAGGCACCTGGGAGCTCCACAGGTCCCCAGTCCCAGGCCAGAGTTTTGGGGAGCAGTGGCGGTGCACAGCGGGCCCTAGGCAGAGGAGGCCTGGCAGTCTGGCCCAGCTTTAGTGCCTGGTGCGGGGAGCCTACTTTGCACATGGGAGTGACCTTGGTGTGGGTTGCTTTTGACCCTGTATTACAGGGATTCCCAATAGGATCCTAACAAATTGAAGAAGCCAGGGGAATGCAGGACACCCAGGCCCGGGAAACATACAGGGTAGCGTATCTGTGCAGGCACCAGGCACCCCAGAGAGGGGCTGCCCAGGTGGGGTGCACCCCACTGGCCCTAAGCTGGTCCGGCCTGGGAGGGCAGCAGTCAGGGAAGAGCATCCCATTCTGACACTGATGGGACGTTGCTGGCAATCCAGCCTGTGGGGGTGCTGCTCCATAACAATGGAGAGGTACAGGCGGAGCTGGCCACACTCCCTATCCAATGTCCTAGCTCAGCAGGGAGAGACTCTGAGGGTAAATCCAGTTGGGAGTTTCCAGCAATACCTAGAATCCCCTGAACAGAACAACAGGCCCTGACTTCTGGTGTGTCTGGGAAAAGGTCCCTCACTGAATAAAGCTTACTTTCTATCTCTTTCCCCCCTTTAAACTTGCCTCAGTTATGTCCTGAATAGTCACTATTCAAAATAACAATTGCACCTGGTAACATTCTTAGATTCCCTGCAATGTGCACCCAGAGACCTTTAAAATGTCAGTGGTTTGTACTCATGAAAGATTTGCATAACAAGGAAAATGAGAACAAGAACTTAATTATCCGCAAATCTAGAATAGGTGATATTTTATGAACTGACTGAATATAGAAGCCTCCTTAAATTAGAGCTTCAAAATCCTTGTTTGCTTTTTTGCCCAGATTGAGTAAAACTTTGAGTTGCATAAATAGAAGAGAGTGCTGTTTCCTCTTGGGTGAGTATCTGCAGGCTTGCTCATTTGGGGCTTCTGAGTTTTTAAACACATTACAGCGTAGTGTTCAGGTTTCTCTAGCAGATCCTGAAGTCCCCAGCTGAACTGGTGGATAGTGCCAACTCAGAAATGCACCAGTTTCCAGCTAGCAGTAGCAATGTTATCGGCCTAGGGCTGGGAACCAGCTGGAATCAAATGATTTTGTCCCTAGATCCCTGTGGGATGGGAAGAGGGGGTGACAAAGCACACATTTCAAACACAGCTTTGCAAAGTTGTCCTGAGGGACCCTCCGTCTGCATCTGGGCCCTGGTGAGAAGACAGAAGGAAAGCAGCAGACAAATGGGCTGTACCTGGCTGAGATGGCAGTTCACTCTGCAGGATGAACAGGACCAGGGACTGAGAGGATGTGATGCTTGGCTTTGGATCCAGAGGGAAGCACAACCATGTCCTGGGGTCCCTGACTGGGCTGTGGACTCTAGGCCAGGAAACAGGGTTTTAGATCACACAGGCCTTCCTGACAGTGGGCAGTGGGCACAGGTGGCCCAGGTCCATCTCCAGCCTGTTCCCATACAGCAGTTGCCCTTCTGCGGCAGTTATCAGAGACAGGGAGTAGGATTTTCCTCTGCTAGACTTCCCAGACTCACCAGAATAGCCTGCAGTCTGGGGACTACAGAGATGCCCTGAGGCCTTGAACTCATCTTCAGTTTGGGGTTCTGACAGCCTGATTTCTTCAAGGTCAGTGGAGAGGCTAGGAAGCCATAGCTGCAGACAGAACTTGGATGCCTGGGAGAAACATGGACACTGTGATGTGGAAAGATTTAGACTTCAATTTAGACTGCAAATATAAGACCATTTGCAAGCTGAAAGCCTCATCTGTCTTGGAGAGGGGATGAGGTTTCAACTGTCCATGAGGGCAGGCAATTCTTGGTCAACCTCTGGATCTGGCTTTATGATTAAAATGCCCTCCTCTGAAAAGAAGGGAGGGGGCCAAGGGAGCAGCTAAGCCTGTTTGGGGACAGAGAGGAATTTGAACACTGAAAGTTCATCTATATCGACGTACTTGTGCAAATAGGAATTACTAGCATCTAGAAAATAAATTATGCATGGTTTTTCTGACTTCTGGCATATAGTAAAGATATTGATTCTTGAAAATATATTTTGCATCTAATCACCTTGCTAAACATATTAATTCCAATGGATTTAACTTAATGCTCTTGGAAGGACCACAGGAAGCCACAGTTTTCTCCCCACAAATCTCCGGTTTTCTCCCCACCCTGTGAGGAAGTACTGGCCCGCAACATCGGCTACACACTTGCAGTGAGATCATGCTTTCCTGCAAAGCGACTCCTCTCGCATTCCACACCCCTCCATCCACCCTCTCCAGGTGTGCTCCTGCCATGTGACATCCCTACAGTTCTCTGAAGGGCAGTAAACCTCTAGCTCTCCGGGTATCTTGCTTTCTCCATTAAGAAGCTGGAGGCACAGAGGAGTCTCATAACCCATGCAAGAGTATACAGCTTGGAGACAGGATTGGAACTCAGGAACTCCAGTGCCCACTGCCCACTTCTGTTTCCGCATATTATTCCAGATGTCCTACACATCTTCCCTGCCTTGTCCACCAGGGGAACCCTCATTTATTGTTATAAGCCCCATTTGAACACAGGCCTGGGTTTCTTGCCCAGCTGTGTGGGGCAGGGACAGGTGTAGGTGATACAGTTCTCTATCTGGTGGGGTCCCTGGGATCCTCCAGAAGGCTGGCTACAGCCATGCACTAGATACCTGTGGGATCCCTAAGCAGCACCCTGAGCTGTGGCATGTGTCCTCTTACCTCTTTGGTTATTTAGCAGATTCACAGGAGAAAAAAAAATTGATTACCTGTCATCTCCCCTACTCAAAAGTCACCTAGATCTTTCTCCTTTCTAACTGCACAAACCCTTGTTGCTGACAGGAAAAGGAATGGGCTTCTGTTTTGTTGTTGATAGGACTCTCATAGGTCTTGCTCAGAAAGCCCATTTCTAGTAGTCACAGCAGCATGAGAGAGGGAGGGGGCACTGCCTCTAACTTTGCTTCTGAATTAGACCCTGCTGCCTGGCGGGACAGAGGCATTTAGTCGGCACTGGATTAAATAGTGTCCCCCCAATTCATGTTCTTTCCAAGGCCTGAGAATGTGATTTTATTTGGAAGTAGTAATTAGATGACCTTAGGTGATGTCATATTGGAATCAGGTTGCCCCCAACCCAATCCTCATGAGAAATGGTGTCCTTATAAGAGGAGAAGAGATGAGACGTGGGGACAGACACAGAGAAGGGCAGCCTGTGAGCACGGAGCCTGAGGTTGGAGTCAGGCACCTACAAGTCTAGGAATACCAAGGGTTGGGGTCACCACCGGGAGCCAGAGGCAGCAAGTAGAGTCTTCCCTAGAGCCTTCAGAGAGCTTGGGCTTACGCTTCCAGCCTCCAGAGCTGTGAGTAGATTTCTGCTGTCTAAGCCCTAAGTGTGCAAATGTGTCATGGCGGACACAGGAACTGACTCACACATGCGTTCTTATCCCCTTGGGCATCAGTTGACCAGAACGTCCCCTGGGCAGCAGTGACTGGAGGTCCACAGAGAAGAGTATACAGAGGTGTGCCTGGGATGCCCCACTTCCCCCGCATGAATTCCACCAGGGAATTGGGTTGAGAACGAATGAAGCTGTCTGAGTGAAGATGGAATGGACTGACTCTGGTAAGCACTTAGGGACTTCCATGGGGAAGGAGGTCTGCATGGACGGCCCGTGAGGCCAAGCAGCAAGTGAGGCCGTGGAAGCCATCAGTTCTCCTGGGGCTGCTCTCTTTCATCGCTGCACCACTGTTGGTGTCCTCCGTCTCTAACCCTGGAGATTTGGCATGTTCTGGAAGCTCTGCTTATAAAGAATGTTTGGAGAAAGTAGGGCCTTTGGACTTGGAAAAGTGAAGACTGGGGCGGAAGGGAAGGTTTCTGCAGTTTACCGCGGGCCTGCTGTTTAGACAAGAGCCACCAGGCAGGAGCATCAGGCACAGCTGAGTGCGGCACAGAGGCCCCTTTCCTCTGCAAGTAGAAGGGAAGCCACCCAGGGGCAAGACAGAATAAACACGCGCCGGTCAGACAGGCTCAGGCAGCGAATCAATTCTACACAAGCAAGTGTTAGAGGCCCAGTTCTGCCAGATGTGCCATGCGCCGCACAAGATAAGAAAAACTCAGTATAAACATTTGGCCTCCATAGAGTTCTGTAAACTGCAGAGCTCAGACCAAAGGGCCTCTGCATGTTTGCCAGGATTCTCTTTGGAACACTGATCAAGTCTGGATGGGAGAAGTGCGCAGTCAGTCCACATGGATATGTGATCGTGCCAAGACCAATCTTCAGAAATTTGGTGGTAGCAGTTCTAATAATTCCTTCATGAATTTAGGACATTCTAATACTTTCAAAGCTAATAAACCTGATGATTTCCAAAGAACTGTGAAGCAAATTTCCAATATCTAAATCATGGACTCAACACTGACTAGAATTCTCTAAGGAATAAACCTGAATTCCAAAATTAAACTAAATCTCTATGGAGTGAGATAACCTTTGTACAAGTCAATTTCAAGACAGAAAAACTGAAGTGTTCTTGTTTGGCTTTTTGGTAAACAACCTCTTCCCCAAAGTTCATCTGCCTTCTACAGGATCATGAGTTCAGGTCTTAGAAGCCAGGGGACATCTGAGAGATGGGAAGGCTGAGCCTGAGAACGGTTGGCATCTCACAAGAAGCTGTTTTTAAGAACTATCAGCATAAAATAATTGTTTCCATATGACAGAAGCTGTTTGTATCCAGGATCAAAAACTGATCCAAAAATGTAAAAATTTAGAAATTTGAATGCATTCTCATTACCGATATGTTTTAATGTGTTTAAATTTGAATTAAAAAGTTTAAGTCTCTTTGAATGGGCTTTTATTAGTCTATAGTGGATATACCTCCTAGGTTTATCATGAGACTGATTTCTACAAACATGGGATCTTGGTATTTAATTATTGCATTTACTTTTGCATATTCATGACATAAATTGCTGATATTAAGTCTCCGATGCCCGGAGTCTGAACTGTTTTGGGTCCTATTGGTGCGATTAGAAACAGAGAACACCAAACAAGGCGACGGGGTCACCGGATAGCTCTGCTCTGCTGGTGAAGCGCACACTTTAGCTCTAAACATCTTAACGCAGTTTATTGGCTCATATTTCTCAAATGTAGTATACTGCATCATTAATCTTGTAGTTTTATCTCTGAAAGCTATATGTTGAACATTCCTATTGTCTTCATTTTCTGTAACCTTTAATAACATTCGTGAAAGAACAGAGGGAAGAGTAAGCTTCCATTGACTTTGTTACGATGCACTCTAGAAATATTTCAGACTCCTTTCTCCCCCACCCAAGGAGTCATGCGAAGGCCAGCATGCTTTAGACATCTGAAATCCACTGTTTAGTTAGTGGAAATAAGCTCCAGCTAGATACCAGTTGGGATCTTCCAACGAGGACCTTGACGTGCGCTTCCCTCATCTATCCTAGGCAGGCTCCTCATTTTCAAATAGGCATCTCCCAGAACTCCAGCCACACATCCGAGCTTTTGGATTACACCAGGAGAGAAAATCCTTTATCCTTGAGTCTGGAGCTTATTTAACCACTTACCTGACATCCACCGTCACAGGCACCATGAGTCCTTCAAAGCAGAGTGACTGATGCTGCTGTTAAGACCAGGAGGCCACACCTCATTCATAGGTTGTACAAGGGCCAAAGGACAGTGCCCCCACCCCTGAGAGCACTACCAGCCTCAACCACAATCTCAGCCATCTGTTAATGTGTAATAATTCACATAGCATTATTATATCTTAAATAAGATTGCATAATAAAATATTTGTGTAATATTACATATGTACATAATGTTGTAGAAAAATAATGGCTATCTTATTTAACCCAGTCACGGTCAAACTCCATATGAAGGGGCTATGGATTCATCATTTCGGATTTTCATGCCAACCCTCATCAAGAGTTATTATACACATTTTATATAGATGAGAAAATTGAAGATCAGAGAAGTTGAGTGATTTGCCTAAGGTCATACCGTATCTCGCCTGGCTCCACAGTACTCCTTCTGCATGCCGCAGTACAATTTACATCACAGATTTTTAAGGTGTTGTAGTTTTAACCATAGCTTAATTAAATTTTGTGAAAATGCTACTCACGGATAAAAATACAAAGCCACTCCCTTTTCTAGAGCAAAAATAATCTTGTGGGGCTGGTCATAAGTTTTGACACCTACAACAGTGTAGACGGAGCATAAACTGAGGCTCTAAGTATTATCCGCTCCTCCTTGCCCTATGTTATTTCTGATGGGGGTCCCCCTAGAAGACTTTAAAGCAGGTTCTCCTCACTGTGGGCATTGCTATAAGGTGTGTCTACTTCCCTGATTCCCCAGAGAAAGCCCCTTTAACATTAAAATAGGACAGACACAGTGGGAAGGTCAGACACAGAGCTAAGCTAAAGTTTGTACTTCAAGGGGGCAGACACAAGCGCAGGGTCACATGTTTGAGAGAATATCTTCTCTTATTCTTTCTGTCATTTATATCTGGTCTCATTCTAAAAAGGATTTTGCAGTAAGACTTGAAAGAAATATATTTGCATCTGAGTTTAACAAGATATTGATTTACATAAAAGACAATAGGGAAAAGAGGAAACAGAAATGTGTGAAATTGTTCTCAGCACATTGAAAATTAGGATTTTTTAAAAAAGTTACATGCTGCAAATACCTAATATAATTTTAATTGTAAACACATATACTTCAGTGAAGGCATCTGCTTACACACAGCACATATTACAGGTCTGTGAATATGGTTGCACATCTATAATCATGAAGGAGGATTTATTAAAATACCATTAAGACCAAATCTTTTTTTCCTAGTAAAAATACTACTGTAATTGTAATTGAAAATCTGTGATCAGCTGCTTCTGGCAGGACTGAATCTAGGATAACAGAATCACTTTGAAGAAGAGCTTTAAGTTTTTATAGCTGGAATACTCCAGTTTTGTAATAGGACCCTCTGAAAACACAGCAAACCACACCGTGGCTTTGCAGTGACAGGTTTGTAAGCGGAGGGGAAAATGAACCTGGAGCTAAAGTTTCCCCCTCAAGTATCAGGAAAATATTAGGCAGGAAAATAGCTTGAATGTAGAATCCCTGAGTGTGCATGGAGAAGTGTTCCCAAAGTCATCTGAGTTGGGACCAGCTCAGCACTGGTATAAACCAGTGCTGAGCTGACTATAAACCACTGGTATAAACGGCGCCAAGAAGGAGAGAGAGCGAGCGAGGGGAGAGAGGAAGGAGTCAGGGACTGGGACAGGAACAGTCCCCAAGGGCATACCCCAGTGACCTTCTTGCTCCACCCACACCCCACCTGCCTATAGTTTCCACCTGCCAGCAGTCCATTCAGCTATCCATGGATTAATCCATCGATGAAGTCTGAGCCCTCATGAGCCAACCCCTTCCCAAAAGTCCCACCCGTGAGCATTGCTTCACTGGGCACCAAGGCTTCAACACATGAGAAATCAAGGGACACTTCATACGCAAACCACATCAAGAGACAAAGGTTCACACCGGAACAAAGCAACAGAGAGGAAATTTTACAACAGAACAACAGGAAACGTAACGGAACTTATATAGTAAATTCCCTGAGGATTCCTGAGGGAAACCTATGAAACATACTTCAAAAACATCAGCTAAGACTTCAGGGGTGGCTGCCCCCGATCTGTACATTTCTGTAATAACTATCCCTCTTCTCTCACCTCCTGTTGCTCTCTAGCTCCCTTGTGTTAACTAGAATCTCAACACAAGGGATGAACTTGGAGTTTCTTTCGAGAAACTTAACTGAACGTGTGTTCACATGGAGTCGTTCCGTAACTTCATGGTCATGCCATGCTGCTATGTGGCTAACATGAGAATTGTGAATGAAGGAAACATAATGACATATACAGATTTTCCATCAAGTTAGCAATGCTGTTACAAAATGTTCCGCTTGCACAGTAAGAGACTTAAATTACTAAAACTCAGTTTTTACTTTCCTCATAGAGTAACCAACATTTTTTTTTTAAGAGAGAGGGACAGTGGGAGAAAGAGAGAAAGAGAGAATTAATTTTATTTAGTTTTGCATGTGGCTTTCATTGCTCTGACACTTCATTGTGTCTGTGGGGCTGGGGTTCGAACCTGTATCCTCCTGCATGCCAGGCAAGCACCTTAACCGCTGAGCCACCACTCCAGCCCCCAAGAGTAACCATCCTGCCCGGATTCCCATGTGGACCATAGCTCTTCAGATAACTTGGAATGGATGTCAGCTCACTCTCCCTTACACATTATTCAACTTCCAAAATCCCATTTGAAGTCCTTTTTATTAATATAGTATTAAACAATATTTCAATAGTCCCACTACTGAAAAACAGCTAAATAGAGTTTCTGAGAATTCCATGATTCCCTGAATAGTCAATGCCTGAAGCTGGTCTCATAGCAATTTAATAAATTTAATAATAATATAAAATCAGTGGTTTCTTTCTTTTTTTCTTGATGAGAGCTGCCTACACTCTGCTTTTTGTTTGGTTTACTTGCTTGCACGCACAGCAAACAGATCATGTTGCAAAACTTTCAAGCAGTGTTTCACTGAATTACCAACTTATTTCCATGACTGTCAGGAATAAACTTTGCTGACTTATACCACGCATGTGAGAAGTACCGAACTCCTAAGTTAGTGGCAACAAATAAAATTAGATTACATTGTTTCAAAAAGAAATCACATTGTCAATGAACAGATGTACATGTGCCGCTTGCCCAGAGAGCAAAACACTGCTAATATCTTTTTAGGGTAGACTAGATCCATCAGAGCTCATCTGTGTTCACAAAGCTCATAGAGACATATTTTAAAAATGTATATGCATGCACATTTATATATATATGATTTATAGATAAATATATACAATTACATATATTATTTTTTTTTGGTACTAGGGATAGAATCCAGGGGCACTTAACCACTGAGCCATATCTCCCGCCTTTTGTTTTTTTATTTTTTTAAATTTTGAGACAGGGTTTTGCTAAGTTGTTCAGGGTCCCACTAAATTACTGAAACTGGCTTTGAACTTCTGATCCTCTTGCCTCAACCCCCTGAACCATTGGAATTACAAGTGTGCACCACCGCACCCGGCCACATATATATTTTTAACCAGTACTCACATTTACTAAGTAATTACAAATCATTAATGAAAAAATATTAAATAATTAGTAAAAAAAATAAAAAATATTTTTCTATATTTTTTTAGAATTGGGAGAACATAGAAATTCTCCAAACCACCTATTAGATTTTTGCAATGCTTTAAAAAAAATCATCCTAAGTCAATTAAAAACTGCTGAAAGTTTAACAGGAAGCATATTACTATTAAGAAAATGAACAAACTCAAAGGCTACGAATGTATTCAAAACCTATTTTAAAAACAGTACAATGTAATAATTGAAAGCTCACAGAAGCCCTGGGTGCTCCCACACTGAGCAGGAGCTGTACCTGTGGGGAGCAGTGTTTGCTTAGCGAGCGCAGCAGAGGCGGGAGTTTGCTGTTTATCTCTGACCCAACCACCTTCACATGCAATGATAAATTCTAAACGAGTCGCTCATTAGCTCCTCTTCAAACCACTCCCTTTTTCTCAGGACTTATAGGGCATTCTGAGCCCTGGGATGACTCACCGTTCATGTTCTTAAAGATGTTCAGGATGGGGAGGATCTGACGGTAGTAGGGCACCAAAGCCTCGCCCACCATCTCTGCTGACACAACCAGATGCTGGAGGACTTTGAGGGTGACACAGATGACCTGCCGATTTCTGAGGTTCAAGGCATCTGGTGGTAGGAAAAAGCACAAGTAGGAAACACCCAATATGAATCCCACAGAGTTGGGTGCAGCTGCCTCGTGGACACAAACAATTAGACCAGGCTCTCCTGGGGACCCCGATGGCCCTTTATTATTCTAGCCGAACAGTGCATTGCAGCCCCAAAGTTGTGGACAGCATCTGCTTTGATTGCTGTTTAGTCTCCCAGCATGTTCTGGTTCCCACCAACCCTACAAATGCAGCTCATTTTCCTTTTGGGGAAGAGACTGGTGGTCTGAGTGGGACTAGAAAAGAGAAAAGATCATTTAGTGTCACTGGATTTAAAAGATACTGAGCAAGTTGACAAGACACACGTTTTTATGCAGTGATGTCTTCCAGCTAATAACCCCTGCTATTCTTAAAGCTGTTACCATGGAACAAAGCTTTATTTGGGAAGGAGGGTTGAGTGGGGCACATGTGTGGAGAAAAGAGACGGTTTCCAAAGCCGAGAGTCTTTCTGCTAGAAGTGAACACGCAGAGACTACAGACTGGCCTCAGAAAGTAGGAAGGGAAAGCAAAAACTTTAAGTTTTCAGTTAGAACAAGTCAGTAGTCATGAGTTGTGAGAGATTAAAGGAATACGAGCAGCTTTATGGAAGAGTTGTGGGTGCGCAGTAACTACAGCAGAATATCTACAGAGATGGTGAGCCGCCTGGCAGCCAGCGCCAAGCATGGTCTAAAAGGCACCAGGGCTCAGTGGGGAAGACAGGGTCAGATCTCAGCATACTGGAGGCCTGCCATGTGAGCAGGCCAGCTCACGGACACCTTCTTGGTCCCAGTTAACTCGATCACAGGAACCTATTTGCTTTCTTGGATGACTGGATTAAAATGATGGAAGTAGAAGGGCCACACAGGCACCTAACGCAGAGGGTTGGAGGTGGGATTCGGGAAATGCGGTGCCTCAGACCACTCCAAGACGCCACGGGCTCTTACTTTAAGATGTTCTACCTTCTGACGAAAAAAGTTGACTGTGGTCTTAAAGCACATTTAAGGAAAGACAAAAAGTCCCAGATTGTCAAGGGATGATGTTTGGTCGATACACCTGTGGGGAAGGGGTGGCCCCAGTTCCATCAGCACATCAAACGTCGAATTCGGTGTGTTCCAAAGGTCCAAAGGTACGTTTTCCTCTGTGAATGCTTTTTTTTTTTTTTTACTATGTTTCTTGTACTTAGTAATGACACAACCTGATCAGTTCCTAGACCCTCAAGGTCAGTCCTGTTCCTGTTTCTCTTTCCTCACGTTCATCATGTTGCAGAATGATCTGGCTCTGCACTGTGGTATCCTTAAATTTTTATCTTCCTCTCCATCCTCACCTTCACTCTCCTGGCCTTCTATCCTCACTGCCTTGCCCTTTCTGGGTCCTCATCCTCACCTCCATGTCTCCTTTGGTCCTGGGCCTCCATCCTCACCTCCACTCTTGGGGCTCCATTTTTACCTCTACTCCTCTGCTCCTGGGCCTCCATCCTCAACTCTGCTCCTCTGGTCATGAGTCTCCATCCTCACCTCCGGTCCTGGGGCTCCATCCTTACCTCCACTCCTCTGGTCCTGAGTCTCCATCCTCACCTCCACTCCTCTGGTCATGGGATCCATTCTTACTGCTACTCTTGTCAGGACCCTGAACTTTAGGACCCCTTTGCTGGAGCACATGCATGCCCACTAAGAGATCTCTTTTCTTTCTGTCTTTCTCCACTCTTCCAGCCTGTCTTTTCTCAATACTGCTGAATTTACCTTCCTGGAACTAGTTCATCATCCCACCACCTGCTCAAAGAGCTCAGAGGCCCTCCCCACATTTCCTACAGAGTAAAGGACTAAGTAGCCAGGTACAGAGGGGGCGTTCAAGATAAGTTAGAATTAAACTAAATCAGTAGTTAAAAGTCCAAGAATATAAAGCCGCACTTAGTGACTTCATAGTTATTTCCTGTGGAATCACTAGGAAGTTTTTAGAAGTGAAGTACAGGTCAGTTTTACTTCCTCTAGAAACAAGCTAGAGATTGGGGCATGAGAAAACTTCTGAGAGACCTCCTAATTTCTGGTCCGGTCCAGGCTACAGTCTTGCTTGTTTTGAAAGTAAACACAGATGCCATGATAAGGCAGAGGTAAGGCAGATAAGGCAGGCTCAGCGCAGGGAGCTCACCTAGATGTGACTACAGAGCTGACAATGTGATGGCTCATTATTGCGGAGTTTAGTCACTTTCAGGCCATACCATCGTCTGAAAAACAACTAAATATGGAACGCTGTAATTTAGTCTAAAGCTGTGGCAATGGGACATTTAAGAATAAGCCTTTGGAGCACCGCAGGGAGGCGGGGAGGAAGAACGGGCGAGGCTTGCTGTGCCGACAGCATCGTGGGCCCTTCACATCCGTTCCTCTGATTGAAAAGGTGCTCTGTCTTTCCAGGAAGGCCCACGGGGAGCCTGTAGAGATGTTGGTCTGAGGACTGCGGGAAGTAGACATTCTTTCAGAAAGTCCACAGAACCCAGATGCTTAGGTTCCAGGGCTGTGCAGACCTGTGTGACGATTCCCAGCACGAGGATGAGAGCCTCCATGTGCCAGAATTTACAAACGAGAGCTTACTCATCCTCCATCAAATGTTTCTTGAGAGGGTATTATGTGCCTGTCACTGTTGATGGATTAGAAAGACAGAAATGAACAGGACAGATGACTTGGACCACCTTCTAAAGGTTTATGACGTGGTTTCAAGAAGATAGTAAACAAACATATGTATGATGACCTAGCCTAGAGGTCAGGGGAGGCCCCCAGACACAGGGAAACCCTCGTAGATGAAGAGATGTAGTTTAGGCGAAGAATTTCCAGGGTAGGGAGCCACATGGGGATTGTACCCCCACCCTCTGCTCCAGCTCCTAAGGGCCAGAGTTCACAGTCCCTGATAGTAAAGAGATTCGGAGCTGGTTTTACTGTTGTGAGTATGCCCTTCCTGGGATCTTTGGAAGTGGAGAGAAGTAGGTGAGTATACAAAGAGGGCGAGGAAGTAGTAAGTCGTCCTCAGCTGGAAGCCTGTAGGTCCTGTCTTGCCTGATAAACCAGATAGCATCAGATGTTTGAGATGCTGGATTTCTGCTTTTTCTTTCTGTTCATCCTTCTGTCTCATTTCTGCCCCTTAAAAAGGACTCGTAGCCACATCTAGCTGAAGGCTTAAATAATGGATGGTGAGCAAGTTTAGATACAGAATCACGCAGGTGTGTTGTTTCTTCATATCCTAAATTGCACGGCTGAGTATATGTGGTTCTCTTGCCAATTTGTGAGTTTTATTTTGTACAAAACAATTTTCTGTTGATACTCTTCAGTCACAAGTAGAAGAACCTGTGGGAGGTCTTGAAGCAATAACTACCTGAATGAAAAGATTTTGGTGACCACAGTGGCTCCTGTATGCTGGCTTACCACAGTGCTCCTCTTTTAGGGTGTGCAGGCCAAAAGCTGAAAAAAGCCATGTAGTGTGTCCTTCTACTCCCAATGTCAGAGAAGAGCTCACCACAGAGTGTCCTGGCTAGGAATGAACTTCATTTCTACATGTATATACATGATATGTGTCATATGAACAATATGTATTAGCAATACTAACATTAAATTGTGGCTGAATAGGGCTATGTCGATATGTGTTGCTATTTGATCACTTGGGGTGTGCTAATGAGCTCTCTCAATGTGGAGAGTAATGATAGCAATTCTAAATAACTTAATTGCAACCTCAATTTAATTAATTTGGTTGTGATGGATGTCATTGGATTGGCACTGACCATATGAGTCAAATGCCTGAACTTTTATTCTTTTTCTATTGGTGCATTATAGTTTTACATAATGATGGGATTTGTTGTCACATATTCATACACACACACAATACAGCAATACAGTTTGGTCAATACCCCTCTCCCTGGACGCCCCCACCTCCTGTCCCTGGTCCCTTGTCTTTCTTTCTGGGGTATATATTTATTCGAATATGCCCAAGTATACTGACATCCTTCTTATTCCTATGAAGAACATTTTTATGGATATGACAGTAGTGTAAACAATGATGCACGTATAAAAGCTTGGCATGCACCTTATTTTAACTCAGTTTCAGCATTTCCCTTTTCCCTCCCTTCCTCCCATCCCTGTTCTTCTTAGATATATTTGACAATAGGATAAACATTAGCATGTTTAGTAGCACAATTCACAGTAACTAAGCTATGGAACCAACCAAGATGCCCTTCGGCTGATGAATGCATGAAGAAATTGTGGCACACACATGATGGAGTACTACTCAGCCATAAGGAAGAATGACATTATGTCAATTGCTGGCAGTGGATGGAACTGGAGGACGTCATGCTAAGAGACATAAGCAAGTCTCAAAACACCAAAGGTTGAATGTTCTCTCTGATATGTGGAAGCCAACCCCAAATAAGGAAAAGAACAGAGGAAGAGTCAAAGGGGAAGGAAATGGAGGAAGGAGGGGTGAAATAGGGAAAGTTAGTGGAAGGAATCAAACTGCACTTGCTCATGTGTCTATATGAATATATCCTAGTGAATCTCATCAATATGTATATCAGTGAATCACTAAAAAAGGAGCTGATTAGTGAATAACAGAAGACCAGTAGAGGGAAGAAAAGTGGGTGGATACTGGTGACTAAGTTACACTGAACTGTTACTCTTAATGGAATTTGAACTGGATGTGAAGTTCGCCTAAATGACCAGGTGATGGCTTTAAGGCCTCTGCAGTGGCTGTGAGATAAGCCCAGGGTGTGCACCCAGAGTCCCTGACTCCATCCAAGGGGTTTTATGCTGCCCATTCCCATGCAGTCCCTCTATTTTTTTCCCTCACGTTGGGGAGCTAATACATGACACTCAGTTGGAGTCATTTTGTTCTTAGTCTCCTAATGGAATTAAAGAAAAATATACGTAGAGATTTTTTGGAAGCAAAGCTCCTCTCCTTTGAAAAAAATCTGTTAAGAGATGTAACAGCTACAGAATGTGATTCTGTATTTTGAAAGGGACAAAGCTGTGTTGATAGGCCCAAAGGTCATATTGAGACTAAGCAAGGACTCAACTAGAGCCCTACAGTTTTGGAAAGGGTCTGACACAAGGAATCTGTGACATTGTGGAAACTTCCTATTCAAAAAATTGGATTTCTACTGTACTGTTTACTGCCTTCAAGTGTAATCAACAAGACAGAGCTTACAGATGTAGAGAAATTGCCAAAGACTAGCAACAATAATTTATAGTCAAAGTGGTAAAACGTATTCATCCTAGGTGGTTATGAGCTACACATATGATTTCCTCAGGCATAAAATCCATTATTGCTATGATATTTTTGCAAAGTAAGAGCATTTTCTATTAGTGTATGATTTGGTACTGTGGAATCAGAAAACACAGAAACATTTCTTCTAGTTCTCTTCTAAAACCAGAATTAACAAACACAATGAGAAGCAAAGAATAAATTCTAAAAAATATTTTTTACATATGCTATTTAAATGTTAATATCCTTAATATACAAATAGATATGATAATCCAATAAAGTATGTCTTCCCACTAAAAGTGAGTTAAGGATGTGAGCAAATAATATGAGCATTGATAAATACAAATGAGCAATTAATATTCTAGAATGTTCAAATTCATTGGTAATAGAATAAAATAAAGCACCAGTTCTAAATATCATATTAACAAAAAGTTGTTGAAAATTCAATACTGAGTATAAATAGGTTTGAGAGAAGAGGAACCTTAAGAGATAACTTATCATTCCAACCTTTGTATAGGGTGGATCAGCAACATACCTAAAAGCTGTATAAATACACATAGTACTGAACCCAGCAATTTCACCTGTGGGACCTTTAATCTGCTATGCTATGTGCACAAAGAGTTATCTAAAAGAAGCCTAGAATCCGTGTTATTTATAGTTGGAAGCAATCTGAATGCAAAAGTACACAATGAATTTTAAAGTAAGCTATAACATATCAATATAAGAGAAAATTATAAATCTAAAAGTTTAATATTTTAAAAATATTTTTAAAAATAGGAAATGTTTATAAGATATAAATGATTAAAGAAGTATAGTATAAAGCATATTTCAATACTTCATTTTTTTTTAAAGAGAGAGGGACAGTGAGAGAGAAAGAGAAAGACAATCAATTTTTCTTAGTTTTCACATGACTTTCGCTGCTCAGACGCTTCATTGTGTACATGGTGCTGGGGATTGAACCTGCATACTTGCGTATGCCAGGCAAGCACTGTAACTGCTGAGCCACCTCTCCAGTCCCTCAATGCTTTATTTTTGAGACAAATTTTAAAATAATTTGGCCAAGTTAAAAAATGCTTGGCACTTGGACATTCTAGTAATTTAGAAAACAATTCTAGGGACAATTCTTCACTGTTGACTCTCTGCATTAGGAACATGATTTTGCTTTAATTCTTTTTGCTGTCTTCATGTTCCTCAGAAAAGCTTTACAGTATTTTTTTTTTTTTATGAATGCTGCATGCTGCCTATTTTGTAAGATCTATTCAATGGAATTTAATATTTTATTACTATTCATATGAGGTTATTTTATCCCAATACACTTTCTAAAGGTTAGTGAAAATATACACATAGAAGTATATGATTTTTTTTACATTTGTTTTATAACTGACTAAGTTACTTAATTCTCCTACTGATTGGTTTGGAGTAAATTCAGTTGGGGTCCGTAACACATTACTAAATCTGTCTTTGCTTTCTAGTATTGCTATCTCTTATTTTTGATTATATGATAAAAGCTAGAATTTCTAAAAGAAAACGTAGTATCACAGTGCCGAGAGCAGGCATTTCAGATTTCATTATTCTTTGGATTTTAAAACCTTGAAGGATTTCCTTCCACGGTATAAAATGCGTACATAACACACAGTATGCTCTTTAGCCACTCTTATTATAGTTCAGTGGTGTTCGTTATATTCACATTGCTGCATCTTTATCACAACTGTCTTTTCCAGAACACACAACAGAATCTCTACGCCTTTAAGGAAGGGCCCCTGGTGCCCCTTCTCCAGTGCCTGATGATCTTGAATCCACTTTCTGTTTCTATGAATTTCCCTCTACGTAGGTGCTAAAGTATTTTAAGTATTATTTTTTCTGAAGATGAAGTATTTAATTGACATTTGACGATGTTATGTTCAATATCTTATTTGCTGAATTAGATTGAAATGGATATAAACTTTGCTAGCCAAAGGGCATTAACCATATAATTACTTATTTAAAAAGAAGAATAAATTCAAGATATATTTTCCAACTCAATTTAAGTCTTCAAAATTATAGACTTTTTTTCTTTTTATAACAGAACTCTATTGCTATACAAATAAATACGTCACAGCCTGATTTTTCACATGGTTGGTGCATAAGGCAGCATGGATTTAGACCAGCTGCTACTCTGGGCAGGGCATAGGGCTTACAGTCAGGATTAAATTTTTTTCTTTAGTTGTTTTAAGTGTCTCTTACTTGAAGTAAATGTTATATTTCAAAAGATTGATTTCCCTCATTATCCCACACAGAAAGGAGCCATCTTTACGTAAAATTCTGACCATCAAAGTTTTGTCATTAGAGGTGGTTGACTTTTTTCCAATTTTTCAACAGATGAAAACATATTCATACTTTCAGAACCAAAGAATATAATTTAGTATTTGGTGAAAATACTCAGTTTTCCTTTCCACTAAGTATTTTACTTTTGTTATAATTAAAACTGTTTAATTAAATGAACGTGCTCAGTCACCACAATGGTCTCAATGACACAGCTGCTAGTATGACCTGCTTCAAACTCACAGTGTTCTGGGCACACAGAAGCAGACCCAGGACTGGTGCGATCCAGTCCTGCTGCAGCCCTGCTTGGGCTGGGGACAGCTGTCACAGTGACTGCGAGTGATCGAGTCAGCATGCTGGTGGTGAGAAGGCAGGGATGTCTGCAGGGAACACCTTGCTCCTCTGCACCTGTGCCTTAGTTCATCTTGAAAGAGGAGGGTGACAAATGAGGAAGGACCAGAGGAGGGAGTCACATTGCTGCCATTTTCCAAATAAACCCAGAGCACAGCCTGGGGGTCCAGCAGGCACCATTTCCAGGAGTTACTGTTTCTTCCTCTGGTGGAGAGAAGGTGTCTATTTGCCACTTCTTCAGGTAGTAGAAGTGGTGGACTGTGAAGAAGGCTTTGAACAAAATGAGGTCAAGAGGTGTGTGCAAAACAGAGGACAAGTAGACACACCAAAGTCCACTAAGGAGCAGCCCTTCCCTTGCCAATGAGGGAGTTAGAAAGCCTCCTGCTGTTAAGTGTGATATCAACAGGAGGTACAAGAGGAGATTAATTCATTTGCAAAAAGTGGTAGAGACAGCACTAGAACCCAGGTCCAAGGCCACGGCCTTCCTAACGTGCCCTGTTAGCTCTCAGAGAGGAAACGGGGACTGTGGTCTTTAGCATCAGCATTTTGAGGGTTTGCAAAGTGGAAGTGAAGCCCTCAGCAATGGATGGTTGAAGATTCCACTTCCCCCCATAGCTGTGGATTTTCACCTGAGCTTTGAATTGGTCAGTACAGGCTGATTGCAGCAGCAAAAGATGAACCCGAAATCTCAGATTAAGCATTGCTTATTTATGGTATATAACCACATCAGGTCCACCTGGGGGGAGCGGCTGACGGAATCGTGTGTTTGGCTCTGAAATGCTTTCTGGTGAAAGGAACACCACCTCTTCTATTGTGGACCACAGGGGAGTCAGACTCATGGATCTCCCTAACGGGACAATGAGAAAATGCAGAAGAGCAGAGAGTTGTGCGTGTGCGGTCAGCAGCAGTCCTAAATCCACGTCAGCTGGGGGGCGCACTCCCCTGCTTCCCTGTACGAGGGTGGGCCGCATGATCTAGGTTAGTGAAGACAGCGTTCCCCTCCTCTTGGCCGCAGTTCATAGAAACCGCTGGGCATGTGCCCTGGCCGGGGCAATCACAGCGAATCCAGCCACGAAGGCAGCTGGTGTGAAGGTGGCCTTGCATACGGCACAGCACAGGTGACGTATTGGGCCACCAGATTAAACCATGCTTAATAATTTTTTTTTCAATTTTGTAGGTTATTAAACAAACTTTACTAAGACAATTTGAATTGGTTGTTTTCTTTTTTGTATCTTGCAACCAAAATAGTCCTAAGCTATATATGTCTTTTCCACATCTTTGAAAAAATTATATTTATTCTTTCTAAATTAAAAATCATTATGGTTTTTATAGCTGTTATCACTTTTAAAATAATTTACCTGGGAAATTTCAAGATACATAAATGATATTATTAGATCATAAATAAAGGATAATGCATTTTAATTGTGCTTGCTACGTTCTAATTAAAAAGAATTCTCTAACCAATTTTTAGGTTGTGATATGGATTCTCATATTTTATCCTTACTTCATTTTTTTTTTTGCTGTCTTTGGGTATTCTTTAATAAGAATGTTTTGCTTTTTAAAATGTTATTGTTCGAATTCTTTAACTGTGTTGTAAATGTTCATCCTTTAGAAGCTAGGTGACCTCACCAACTAGAGCTGTGCTAATGAGGCCACTGTAGTATGTCCCTTCAATTTATAGGACAGCATTATTGCCATGAATCTTTAGCAGCCAGGGTCATCTCACCTTCTCGCTGGCCATCTCACAAATGGATGTCACTGCTGGTAAACAAAAGAATCTCACAGGAGAATTTAGATGAATAGACAAACATTTATCTCTACCACTTCTCTCAATAAGTGGAAAGCATTATATCATTACATCCTATCATTGCAAATTAGGCATCTTCACAAGATAGTTTTAATATAATATAAGTGGCAGACCCAAATAGCCACTTCATACTTTTGATTATGGAACCTGTACAAAATTCAGTACCAATGATAGTTATGTACTTTATTAAATTAATTTTGCAAATATTTTGATGAATCTACTGTGCACTAACCAGTGTATTAGATGTTGTGGGACATTAATCTCTAATGTTATTCTGTAAATGACAAAAGAGGAAACTACAACATTGTACACAGAGGGAGGGGAGGGTGGAGACAGGACTGGAGAGGGTTAGGGAGTGGGCAGGAGACTCCAGAAAGGCTTAAGAACAAGTTGTAGGGGAACTGGGCTTTGAAGGTCATTTAAAACCTAGATATTGGGGTGGCAAAAGACATTCCAGAAAGAAGGCAAAGGTATGGAAGTAGAAAAGGTGCAAATCCTACTACACAGTTTGGATAAAGAGCAGGATGGATGAAAGGAGATAGTTAAGTAAAGTTGAAGACACATTCTGCAGCCAGACGATCAGAGGGAATCCGTGGATGTCACAGAACTCAAGGTGGGTTGAGCTTGGAGGAGAGCTTCCCCTGGAAAGGTGGAAGGGTAGTGGTGAGGTTTGTGAGTTAGAAGCTTTTGCCTCGGAGTTAAGGTGCGTAACATGGGGCAGGGAAAGGTGGTGGGTAAATTGGCTTGTGGGGCTGAGGGAGAGTTCAAGGCTGGCAGAGCAGGTAGAGTTGAGAAGCAGATCCTGGAAGGGAGAGCCCTGCAGAAGGTGTGAATTGAAAATCACATGGAAACTGCCTGAGCTGATTTCTAAGATTACACACATGGCGGAGGACATCCCCATGGCCTAATGACAAGCAAAGCTGGGAGATAAAAGAACCCTAAGTGCTGTCCATGAGAGGGGGACCAAACTTGGAGCTAGCGTGCAATGTGTTGACTGTAAGAATTAGAGTCGATACTCTTCAGAGGGACATAACGGAGACTAGAGGGTCTGAAACACGTTATCCACAATATCCAATTATTAGCAACGAGACACAAGTAGCAATGAAAGGCCTTCAAGCAAAGAAAAGCCCAGGACCAGATGGATTCTCAGCTGAATTCTATAAAGCCTTTAAGGAAGAACTAGTGCTAATACTCCTCAAATTATTCCATGAAATAGGAAAGGATGGAGCCCTTCCAAATTCATCCTATTAAGCCAGTATCACACTCACACCAAAAGCAGATAAGGACTCATCAAGGAAAGAAAACTACAGACCAATGTTCCTAATGAACTTAGACGCAAAAATACTTGATAAAATATTAGCAAATCATGTTCAACAACAGATTGAGTGTACACCATGACCAAGTTGGTTTATTCCAGAGATGCAAGGATGGTTTAATATGCACAAGTCAATAAACATAATTCATTGCATCAATAAAATTAAGGACAGAAGTCACTTAGTTATCTCAATAGATGCAGAGAAGGCCTTTGACAAAATTCAGCACCCATTCATGATAAAGACACTGAAGAAACTAGAGATAGAAGGAGTCTAACTCAATATCATAAAGGCTATATATGAGAAGCCCATAGCCATCCTTGTAGCAAATGGGGAAAAACTGAAAGCATTTCTTTTAAAATCTGGAACAAGACAAGGATTTCTACTTTCACCACTTCTGTTTAATATAGTGCTAGAAATTCTAGCCAGACAAATTAGGCAAAAGAAGGAAGTAAAAAGGATAACAATAGAAAAGGAAGAAGTCAAATTACCATGTTTGCAGATGGCATGATCATTTACCTGGAAGATCAAAAAAACTCTGCCAAAAGACTGCCAGAGCTAATAAACAAATTTGACAAAGTGCAAGTTACAAAATCCACATGCAAAAATCAAACAGATTTCCTATACAACATCAATGAATCTGCTGAGAAAGAAAACAGAAAAGTAATTCCATTCACAATTACCTAAAAAATAAACAAACAAAACCTAGGAATAACTTAATCAAGGAGGTGAAAGTCCTTTACAATGAACACTATAGAACATTGAAGAAATAAATTGAAGATGGAAAGATCTGCCATATTTATGGATAGGTGGAACTAACATTGTTAAAATGTCCACATTATCAAGAGCAATATACAGATTCAGTGCAATCCCCATCAAAATACCACTGACATTCTTCACAGAGCTAGAAATAAAGACATAAAATCAATTTGGATGAACAAAAGATCCAGAATACCCAAAGCAACTCAAAGCCAAAAAAGCAATGCTGGAGGCATTATAACACCCGACTTCAAATTATACTACAGAGGTATTGTGACAAAAATGGCATGGTACTGGCATGAAAAGACCAATGATGGGGTTGGGGATTTAGCTCAGTGGCAGAGCGCTTGCCCAGCACACACAAGGCCCAAGTTCGGTCCTCAGCCCTGAACAACAAACAAACAAACAAACAAAAGACTGATGGTACAGCATGGACGACACAGAGACAAACCCACACGGATAAGTCATCTGATCCTTGACAAAGGTGCCAAAAACATACATTGGCAAAAAGACAGCCTTCTTAACAAATGGAGCTGGTAAAACTGGTTATCTATACACAGAAGAATGAAACTAGACCCTTAGTTCTCATCCTGCACAAAAATCAACTCAAAATGGACCAAAGACCTTAGAATTAGACCAGAAACAATGCAACGCCTAGAAGAAAACATAGGGTCAATACTCTACTGTGTGGGCACAGGTAACAACTTCCTCAACAGGACCCCTTAAAGCTCAGGAAATGATGCCAAGAATTAACAAATGGGACAGCATCAAATTAAAAAGCTTCTGTAAAACAAAGGAAACAATTAGGAATGTGAAGAAAGAACACAGAGAACGGGAGAAAATATTTGCTAGCTCTTCTTTGACAAAGGATTAATATCTAGAATATATAAAGAACTCAAAAAAGTTTACAAGAAAAAAGATCAAATAACCCAGTTAATAAATGGGAAAATGAAATAAACAGACACTTCTCAAAAGAAGAAATACAAATGGCCAACAAACTCATGAAAAAATGTTCAGCATCATTAGCAATTAGGGAAAGGCAAGTCGAAACTACACTGAGATTATATCTCACTCCATTCAGAATGGCAGCCATCAAGAATGCCAGGGAGGGATTTAGGGGGGTGTCAGTAATGTAGCTTACCCTTTTCTCCCCCAAGATGCCAAATAATATTTATGCAATCATTGAATTATGAAAAATGCACAATTGTATGTGTATATGTGTGTGTATATGTGTGTTTGTGTGTGTGTGTCTTTGTGTTTATATGATTTTTTTATCTGTTATGGAGGTAAATATAGAAGCATCAAGAGACTGGGGTGTGGCTGATGTGGGGGTGATTCTGGACTAGAATCAGAGACATATTGTTTCTACATATGCATTTATAATTGTACAACAACACACCACCTCAATAAAATAAAAAAATAAAAAAGAAAGCAAAAAATAATAAATGCTGCAGAGGATGTGAAGAAAAAGGAATTCTTTTTCACTGTTGTGGATCTGTAAATTAGTATAACCACCATGGAAATCAGCATGAAGTCTCCTCAAAAGTCTAGGCATGGAACCACCATATGACCCAGCTATACTACTTCTGAGTATTTACTCTGAAGAATTAAAGTCATCTTACTACAGTGATACACAGTATACTCATGTTTATAGCACCACAATTCACAGCAGCCAAACTATGGAGCCAGTCTACGTGTCCATCAACAGATGAATGTATAAAGAAATTCTGGCAAACACAATGGAGTTTTATTCAGCCACAAAGAAAATGAAATTACGTCAATTGCTAGAGACCATCATATGAAGTGAAATGAGTCAAATTCAGAAGGTTAAAGAAGCTAGAGAGGAAAGAGGAAAGAAAGGTTAGGGTGGATGTCCTAAAAGTCAGTCACACTTACTGAACTCATGGTTGGACTGTCCCATATATGAACTCCTCTGTCACACTGAGATGATCACCACTGAAAAGAAAAGGTGCTCCTTTGCACAGAAGACAAAAATATCCCAGAAGAAACCAAAGAAACACAACCCTGTGGTGTGGACATCAGTTCAGCAGAAAATAAATGCAAATCAAAGTTTAAAAAAATAGAATAAATAAAACATGAATTGATACTGAATTTTACCAAATGCTTTTAAAACATTCGTTAAGACGATCATATTGCCTTGATTGCTTTTTCAATGTTAAGCCAATCTTATACTCTTGAAATAAAACCAACTTTGTCTTGAGGTATTATCATTGTTACATATTGATGGATTCGATTTGTTAGTAATACTATTTAGGAATTTCCAAAGATGTTCATGCATGAGGTTGTCCTAGGAGTTTTCTTATCACAACTATGGGTTGGTTTTGGCATCAAGGTTCTGCTGGTTTTATGAGTTGGAGTGTGTATTCTCTGGTTCCATTGTTTGCGAAAATTTGTACAAGATTTGAATTATTTTTTTCTTTAAGCATTTGGTGCATTTCATCAGTGGAGCTATGTGAGTCTTGAGTTATCTTTACATGGAGGTTTTTGATTACTGATTTAATTTCTTCATTTACTATATAATGTTTGTATTTTAACTTATTTTCTGGTGTTGGTTTTGATAGGTAATATTTTCACCAAAATGGCTCATTTCATCAAAATTTCAAAGTTTTAATGTTACAGTTGTTCATAGTATCCTATCATCATATTTTCATTGTTTGTAAGTTCCTTTTTTTTCTGATAGCCAACTACTTTTACTTTCTCACATGTTTATCTCTGAGTTTGAAAACATTTATCAAATTGACAAGCAATTTCATGAAATTGACCAAAATTTGGTTTTTGATTCCTTCATTGCAGTTACTTCCCATGTTTTTCTATTATGATTTTAACCTAATATTTTATTTTCTGTTGTCTTTCTTGGTATTCTTTCTATAACTGATCACAATGAATATTTAGTTTGCTACTTTTTTCTTTACTTACATTTAAGGCTACATATTTTCTCTGAATAATGTCTTAACACATCAATAATAGCAAATATTCTAATATGATTTTTGGTAACATTCTCTTTTTTTGTAACTTTTAATGTGAAATTTTTATGTACTATTTAACATACTTTCTAATCTAATTATGATTCCTTGTTTGGCCCCTGGACTATTTAGAAACGTAAGTCTTGATTTCAGTTATTGCTTTAAGATTTGATTCTTGTGTTTTGCGCAAATTCTGTCCTTTGACAGCGTTTGGGGCTTATCTTGGGCCCAGTGTGTGGATAATTTCTGGAAGAGCTGTGAGCAAAGTGCTCTGCGGCAGGCGTGTGGAATCTGGTAGAGAGCAGAGGCAGCTCACGAGGCTGTGTGGTTCAAACTCGGACTCCACTATTCAGAAACGATGGGCTGTGGAAATGTCTCCTAAATTCTGTATGCCCCAGGCTGTCACCTGAGGGACGTGGCTCATGGCATTGCCTCCCACAGTGCAGGGAGGATTGGCTGGTGTGGTTCCAGCAGACGCTGCCACTGAAAGCTTTCGGGGCTGCCACTGTCTAAGGTCAGTCAGTGCAATGCAGTGCGTTGGGAAACTGACATAGATTTCAGGTCCTTCCTTGACCTAAGCAATCATGAAAGGGAAAACAACAGGTGTATGATTGAAATAGTATTTGAGATTCTTACTATCACATATATATATATTGAAATTTATCCCATACAGGGGATGAGCTTTCTTTTCATCTTTCATGGGTTGACGATAATATTGAGCATTTCTTAGAGCGCAAAGAAAAGGAAAGAAATGTAATTAGAGATTAGAGGGAAGGCCACATTCATCCCTCATGAAGCAATTAACACAAACTAAATAATAATAAAAACTAAATTCTGAAATATCAGAAATTTTAAAGTAGTACCTTGAATCAAAGAATAAATCAAGACCATCAGTACAAAGTATTTATAATATAGTGTCAAGGAAAAACATACTTATCTAAATGAATAGAATGAAAATGAAGATATTTTTGGAATCAAAGTTGTAACCTTCCGTGCTATGATTACCAAATGAAGAACAATGAAAATAAAAGTCATACATGTCTGATGAGAGGGAATGAAAAAATCAGGAAAACATCAATCTGCTGCATCGAAACGAGATACGACACACCAGAAAGTTAAAGAAAGCTGAGAAATATGGTAAGACTTTTAAAAGTACACATTACAAACTGTAGAAACCACTGGCTGACAATAAATTAGAAATAAAGCACAAATGTCTGCACTCTCACCGTTTCACAGTGCCACCGCTAGCAGCTCTCGTCTGTCACAGGCAGCGGTGCAGCCAGTGCTCCAGGCTGGACCCGGACCCAGCCTGCGCTCTTCACCAGCACCTCATCCTGTTGAAGCGCACGGAGCAGCAGAAACCCTTAAATTCCAGCCAAAGGAAGCGCACTGCCACCGCACGAATGCAGGAATGGGGGGAGACTCAAAACCAAAGGCAAGAGAGTACAAAATGCCCTTCAAAAACAAACCGAAGTCCTGTCTATAATAAATACACAGAGGGACACGAGAATAAACAGATTCCTAAAAGAGAAAAATGCCATTTAAAAGCAACAGTCAGAAGAAAGGAAAGTTATAAGCCTAAAATGACATCGTCCATCAGTTTTGGAACATAAAGTCCAGGAAACTTCCCAGAAAGTGGAACTAAGAGACAGAAACAGAAGTTGTGAAAAAAAAAATGGTAACGAACTTAGAGAATTTACCCAGGAAGCCCAGGAACCCAGGCTAACATGTTGCCCATGCAAACAGGAATCACAGACAGGAAAAGAGAAAACAGGACGTCATTAAATTCAAATTTCCCTGGAAAAAACAAGCACATCAAATCTCACATCACCAGCATTGAAAGAAGATCCCAAACCTTTCAGAGACTGGAGGAAGCAGGTCACAGGCAAACGAGTGGGAATTCAAAAGGCAACACAAAGGACTGGGAGACCACACTGCTGTGGCCTTATACTTGGACATGGCCCGACCAAGTGCCAGGTCTGACAGGGAGCCTCCAGGTCCTCGAGGCATTCGTGTCTGTCCAGGAAATGTGGAAGGAGGTGAGCTGTGCCAATGAGGCGGCAAAGAGGACAAGCCGTTAAGGAAAAGTGCAAGTCTGAGATCAGGAGCAGACCGCAAGGGGCTCAGAGAAAGGGTCCAGCCTGGAGCCGAGTGATGGGGGCGAGGAGGGGCGGGCTCCAGAAAAGGAAACCGGCTGCTGGGGTGGTCTGATGTTCTGGACGCTGGGAAACCAGTATTCCCTTGATAGATCTTGAAATATTGAGGAAAATATCAAGTACATGAAACGCAAGCGAGCAATCCAAGATTCCTACCTATCATTGCTAAGAAAAACAAGCTGTATAAGAAAAGTCGTGGTTGTAGATGTGTGACTGGCACTAATCGAGATTTGTGTGATCACAGCGGTAAACAAATGGACTACCGACTTAACCAGAATTGTGATGTGCCCGTGTTGAAAGGTGGGCGGGGGATCTAGGCGTGTGTGTAGAGGAGAGTTGATTCAATACAGGCGTCAGGCAGTCCCTGACTAAACCAGTCTCCAAAGAAGAAAAAGACTTCCTCCAAGTGACCAATGAGCCACTGCTCCCAAGTCTTCTTGGACACTACAGATGATTCGGTTTTCGTTTTCAAGCTCATGGTAGTTTTAGTTTATACAGGCTACTTGACCTTTTCTTTCTCTGGTACTTCATCTGATATATCACTGAAGCCATTCATGGCGGCTCTTGGACCTAAACACTTAAGTTATATTCCTGGAATCACTCACATCACGGCAGAAGCAGCAGCTCCCAATTTCCTAAATATGAAGCAGAAGATCATCATTCGTTTGTTCTCTCCCACTCATCCCACATGTCACTGTCACTCCAGGCTCCTGTGGTAGAGTTTGGGATGTCCAAGGGTGACGTTGTGCTGGCTGGCCTTGCCTGCGCCTGGCAGCATCAACACCAACTGGGGACTTGTGAGGCATGGGTCTCAGGTCCACCTGCACCCACTGATTCAGGGCCTGCATGGTGCACGGGTCCACAGGGGTCTGGGGAATGGGGCTTAGAGGGCAAAGGCTGTGCACTCCTGGCGGGGAAAGATCTTCAAGCTCAGAGGCAGGGTGCAGGCAGTGGCAGACACACAGCATCTTACTGCCTCTTAGCCAGGAAGTCTACTCTCCCTCCAGAGACACAACAGTCAGCAGAAGCAGCTGGTCATTTGTAGATCATGTTCTCATCTCAGTCCACACAGTCATGATGACTAATTCCTTCGTGAATATTTTTGTCAATGGAAATCAATACTCTTCATGTTCTTGAGACCTCTTTACATCAAATTCTACTTTCCTGAAATTAAAATAATTGTCCCTGCCCTTTATAAACTTTTCCCAATTTATCTTTTAGTTGTAAATGTTAAGTAGTATTTCATTTAACAGAGAATTTGTTTTGTTTATATTTCGGTTTCATGAATCTGTTTGAAAGCTAATTTTCGCAGCTGACACAGTTGGCTTCGCGTTCTGCATCTTATTTTGTGCTTTTGGGTCTTAGCACTTCCTGGCTGTCTACATAACTTCTGTGGTTTCAATGTACAGACTACTTAACCTTCTTTTACCCTCCCCATTGACTCTGAAGGCTCAGGCTCCAGTTTCCCTGGGTTTTGGAGTCATTATCACAAAGCTGTTATTTGACATTTCATGCCATTTTGAAACTCTTTTCCAGTGGTTTGGACTTAACTCTAGGTTTAGTGACTGACTCCCAGTGCTTACTGCCTTTCAGACTCTGGCACCTCTTTTGGGTTTCGAGCTGGGCTTTGGTTTCTTGGGCTGGGGCACATCCTCAGCCACCTTCTGTGGGAGGGGTAGGTGGATGCAACATTCTGAGGCCGCAGACTTCTAACTCACAGTGCCAGTTCCCAGGATGGTTTCCTGCTGGATCCTCTACACGGTGTTCTGTTGCTTGCAATATTCTGTGAGAAAAAGTCTTCACCCAGTTACTTTTTTTCCCTGTCCAGTTCTGAAGAATTTTTCTTTATGTCATTTAAATTGTCTTGGCAAAATGTGCCTCAGTGTGGTGGTGTCTTCTAGACTTCTTCGGATGCAGTGAGCCTCTGTATTGCATTGCAAGGGTCTTTTTCCTCCTGGGAATGCTTTCCCTCACCTCTGCCACTGGATTGCAGTCCTCTTGTCCTGACACTTCCTCTGGGGTAGCTCCTGTTCTGTGCCCTAGCCTGCATTTACCCATCCCTCCCCTTCTTTCCATATACTGCCTCTCGGAGTGAGTCTCAAGGTTGCTGTTCACAGTCCCGGTCCGCGGAGACCTAGTTCTTCTCTGGCATTTCTGGTTACTGAATCCAGTCTCTTCTTAAGGATTTTGGCTTCTGTGTTATAGATAGAGGTCACATCTTCCTGAACACTAAGGATGTCACACAGGATTCTACAAGTTTCTTCTCACTGCTGTCCTCAGTGTTGTAGAGGTGTTGTTTCCCTCCTTCCCTGCATGGATGTGAGTTTTCTCAGTGGCCACCAGAGGCTGTGGTGTGGTTCTTTCTTCTGTTGGGAAAAGAGGCTTCCTGGCAGTTCGCAGGTAGCTGTTTGCCACTATCTGAACCCTCTTCTGAATTTAATATGCAAAGGCTTTGGACACTATGGTGTAGCAAGTACGAAGCCAGGACCCCAAGCCAGGCTGCAAGAAGGCTCCTTTCCTCACCCTCCCCACCATGTCCTGCTGATGCCCTCAGCAATGCCCCATTGCAGTCCCAGGTACGCTGGTACTTTGGAGTTTCTGACCTAGAATAACCTGAGAAGGCAGAAGCAGGAAAAGGGAGCAGTTGTAGCTGTGCCACAAAGCAGTGCGCCTGGAGCAGAGGCATCAGACGCTCCTCGTTTGGTTTTGGCAGAACTTAAAGATTTTTTGAGTCAGGGTCTCACTATGCTGCCCAGGCTGGTCTTGAACTTGGGCTCATGTGATCCTTCTGCCTCAGCCTCTGGAGCAGCTGGGACTATAGGAGTGTGGCACCATGACTGGTAAAACTTGAAGTATTGAAAAAGGATGAGGAGGTGAAAGAAAAGTGTATTTTTAGCTTTTTTCATTTTTAATCCCTTTAGTCATGGAATGTGTCCACTTCTCACTCCACAAGTATAAGTTTTATAATTTATTGAAATCGACCCCAGATTCTGGGTGGAATTTTTACGGACAGTAATCAGAAATGCCAGCTGTTCATGGCGAAGCCAGTTTTTGCCCCTGTCGGAATGTAGCGATAGTTCAGTTAGAAAGCAGGGTCCACGCAGCTGCTGTACACGGTGCTAGCGAGGTTCTTGCGCCTGAGGCCAGGTCGGTTAGCCTGGTTCCGGAAGTCCACCTGCAGGATCTACTTTACATACATGATGTTTCCCCAGCGTGCGGAACTGGACATGGCCTTGCATTTCCTCCTGAGAAAAGTCTGGCTTTACTAACATGGGTTGAGAAGAGAAAGCAAAAGTCAGACTCGGAACCAGTGTACAATGATAAGAACCGAGGCAGCCACGCAGTGATAGCCACAGGATAAATCATCAGGCTGCTGGGCGGTAATTACCAAATGTCTGTGTGGTCAGTTTCCCACGACAAGTCATGTTTCCTGAGTTCTAATACGTTTCATTCATCCGCAGGTGTGTACCGCCCATTTTGTTATAACATAGCATTTATTTCTTCCTTAATTCATTTTCTATCTTCAAATACAGATCAAACAAAATTGCAAATAACTTCACCTTGCCTTGAGGTTCTCTAAATTTTTGTATGGTTTAAATGTAAAAAGCAAAATGAAAGCATGACTTAGCCTCCTTCTGCCCTCAGAGTCTTCGCAGGGATACGTGGGCAGTCTCCTGCAGTCACAACAGGATATCGTTGCTATTCTGGAGGGTGCAGGAGGAAAAGGACAGACAGTTCCTGAAGAGAATGTTCTGACCTTTAGTTTATCAATCAGATGTGGGTATCATCCTTTCAACGTGCAGCATTTCAACTAGAGTTTAACGTGTTTAAAAAGCAGGACCACACTTGGAACAGACTTTCTTGTGGCTCAGCATGTCCCCTCCGGAAGGCCCTCCCAGGTGGCCTCACAGCTGACACACCAGGAGGGTCTTTTAAAGGGCCCCTTGCTTTCCCTCCCGGGTTTTGTTGGCTTCACCTCTGTCTTGGTGGAGGTGTGGCCTGGAAAGTTTGGATTTCTGTGGTGATACAGACAGGAGGGCAATTTTTTTTTTTTTTTTTAAAGAGAGAAACAACTTTATTTAGTTTTTCACATGGCCTTAGTTGCTCCAACACTCAGTTGTGTACATGGTGCTGGGGTTTGAACCCGGGTCCTCATGCTTGCCAGGCAAGCGCCGAAACCGCTGAGCCACCGCTCCAGCCCCAGGAGGGCAATTTTCTAAGCTGATTCAGGCTCAGCTGAAGACCTGGAGTCCTGGTGACATCTGGTTCAAAGCAGAGAAAGGTGACGACGAGGAAGATGGAACAATCCAGACTGGCAATGGTCCTGTGCTAAATGACTCGGTTCCTGTTTTTGGTCAAATCGGTGACTAGAGCACACCTGTCACAGAGAGGCTAGCCGACTACCAGGCATGCTGGCCCTGCTTCCCAGGAGGAGATGCGGCGGAGCCTGGGGTGGGAAGCAGGGCCTCCTCGTCCCTCGGGAGCCATGGGGCGTGGGCCTAGGTCCAGCAGGTGGCAAGTCTCCAACAGTTCTGGCTGGGGAGAAGCGAGGGCTGACCCCTGTTTTCAATGAACAGCAGTAGGAGAGACCCGCAGTGGCTGCATGGGGTGCTGGCCTGGCACATTCTAAAATTAGTGTGAACCTTACACAATTTGGTGGGCTGAGGACAGGCCACCCTCTCTTGGAGTCATCACTGGTAGATGCTGGGGATGCTCTGACACCAGGGCAGAGGTGAGAAGACCTGCAGGCAACCAATCAAGGGGCTTGGAGTGGTGGCTCGGCGGTTATGGCACTTGCCTGGCATGCACGAGTACACGCGTTCAAACCCCAGCACCGTGTACACATGAATTGTTCAAGGAATCAAAGTCACATGAAAAACTAAATAAAAATTGCTTCTCTCTCCCTCTCTCTCTCTCTCTGTCTCTTTCTTTAAAAAACAAACAAACAAACAAAAAACACTGGTGCAGAGGGACCCAAGGCACCTGTGCCTGAGCAGGTGGCCATAGAGAACAACCCGGATCTTAGTACAGACAGATAAAGCTGGTGACACAGTCCCTGGAGTCACCCTGGCAACCTGCTGCAATTTTAAAATTTTAGGTACTTAAAAAATAGATCTTTTCTCCATTCCAGACTTTTTCCTTAAAATTATAAATTCTACCTACGGATCTAGTACTTAAAAAGGTTCTCAATATTGCAATTTACAAATTAGGGAAGTCTTTTAAAAAGAAGTTGGGTGCATATTCAAAGGCACGTTGCCTCTGAACGTACAGTTAGGGTTAATACCGTGCCATTACCGAGAAACATTTTAAAATTAGTGTGAACCTTACACAGTTTGGTTTATTTATGTGGCTGAGCCATGGTGTAAGCATCTGTGATGGGATATATTTTCAGAGATTTGGGTTGTCTAGCTTCATAAGTCAATTTATAAAAATTCGCACAAAACCTGGGGATGGCCTCAGTCTGCTGTTTTATTGCTTAATTAGCACGTTGTCAAAGCGGCACCATATAAACTGAGTGATGCTTTCTCACCTGTTCACTTACTTTTTATCGGGATAATGAGCTGTGGAATGACAGGTAGAATCTTGTTCCCCCCATGTTCCAGCATGTCGTGGATTCCTTGCCGAGCAAAAAACTCATAGGGAAATGTCATTTCACAAAGCCCATCAAAAAACAGAGGCAGGTAATGATGGTAATCCAGCTTTTCGATTTCCACCTGCAAGTAGAGAAAGAAGAAAGGCTGCGTGAGGACAGCAGTGGCACAGCACAGCACAGCTGGCTGCAAGGCTCTGTCCCCACCTCGGCAGGAATGGGCTCTTCGGAACTCTCTGCCAGGGCACCCAGCCACCTGAAGCATATCCTCATGCCATTAGTCTGCTAGCAAGAAGCTTAAATTTGCTGACCTTGAAATCTCTCTCTCTCTCTCTCTTATTTTTAAAAGAGGGAGAGTCAATTTTATTTATTTTTTCATTTGGTTTTTTTTCCAACACTTAATTGTGCACGTGGTGCTGGGGTTCAAATGCAGGCCCTCCTGCGTGCCAGGCAAGCACTCTACTACTGAGCTACCTCTCCAGCCCCTGACCTTGAAATCTTAGCAGTGAAATCTCTTAGTGGCATATAATCATTGGCAGCATATTAATTATTTGCTTTGGTTTTATTAATGTCTTACCATTTAGCAGGAATGTGATATTGAAAAGGATTCAAGAAGTCCCTTGCATATATGTTGAAAGATACACATAGGAATAAAACAAAAGAAGAAAAAGAACAATTGAAATAGATCAGCCCCCAGAGTTCTACCGAGGATGGTAGGGAGTGTATCTTAGTGTATTCTTGGGAAGCATATTAATGTGAGGTGTAGCAAACTGTGTTAATGAAGTCCCAGGTTCTTTGGGACCTGGCCAATGAGAGAAAATCAAACACGATTCCCTGCTTATTCCTGGGAACCTGGATGGCAGCAGAAAGCTAGAGGCGCTGAGTAAAAAGGTCAGGACGGTGTTGCTGAACCTGAGTGGACCCTTGCTCCTCAGAATCAAAAAGGCTCCCAGTCTGCTTTTCTGGGAGCGGGGAGACTCTCTTTCCCTCTCCTACATACCTCCGTGACACCTCCAGGACCTCTTGCCAGACCTTTGCCTCAGGGGCTGGGCGCTGCTGTTTGCTGAGTCTGGGTGAATGGAATGCTAGGGTTCCCCCAGCAGGGGCCCCTCTGCAGCTGCCCATGAGCTTCCCTTTACAATGTGGTCAGAGGAGTGGCTGGACTGGAAGAGGGAGCCCAGCCAGCCAAGGAAGCAGCAGGGAGAGCTGACCTTCAGATCCTCATTTGAACTGAAGCTCAGAAACTGAGTGCAAATGTAGGGACTGGCTTTCTTTTATGTTCCTTCTCTATTTAGGATGCCCATTTTATTCAGCAAACGCCTATGGATTGTCAAATTGATATTTTCTCAGGATTTTTAAAATGTGTTAGCACATTATTTTGTATATTTTGAAAAATTTGTTGCTACATGATTCTGCTGTTAAAGGAACAATGACTGCTGTTTTATGTGACTTTACCTGGTAACCTGGCTTCATGATAAATTTCATAAATAATTTTGTTTTTTAAAGAGACAGGGACAGTGAGAGAGAGAAAGAGAGAGAGGGAGAGGATAAGTTTTATTTAACTTGTGACTTTCCTTACTCCGACACTGTTGCGTACATGGTGCTGGGGTTTGAATGTGTATCCTTGCGTATGCCAGGCAAGTGCCGTAAACCCGAGCCACTGCCCCAGCCTCGTAGTTTGTACTTACGTCTTTAACATGTGCTGTTGCTCTTTTTTTGACTTGCTGTCATACGTTTACATGGTTCTTTTATAATTAGCAAATCGCTGAATTTTGTACTTCGGTATGATCTAAGGCCCTGCATCTTAAGACAGTGATTTAGGCCATTTACATTTATAGCTAACCCTGGTTGAACTTGTGTCGTGTTGATTTATGATGTCTGGTAGTTGTTTTCTACTTGCTGTTTCTTTTCAGTTTTACATTTTGCTATATAAATTTAGTTTTCTTCGCTTTGGGCTTATTATTATATTTCTGTTGACTTTTTAAAAGATAAGACAACCTGTTTAGATGTTTTACCGCAGTTATAGCTTTCTCAAAGTTTTGAAAACATATTTATCTTAAATAGGAAGGCAAGTTGAAAATCTCCTAATAAGATTGTTGAAATGCCAGTTCTTCCTTGCAATTCTGTTTCTTCATTTGGTTTGGGGCAACTATACTACAACAGCAGCAACAAATAATAATGCCAATGTTTGTGATGCCGGGCACTGTAGAAACACAGCACTAGTTTATTTAATCAACAATTTGAAGCAGTATTATTACTATCCCAATTTGCAAGATGTGGAAACTGAGGCATGGAGCAACTCATCAACTTGCCCAGGGGCTGTAACTATTAAGTGCTGGTGCAGGGATTCGAACCCCAACCGTCTGGCTGAGTGACATGACACTGCCCCTCAGCTTTGTTGTTGGGCTCACTGAGGATCAGCATTACCAGAACCTCTGTGAACTGCTCCATTTTCCTCTGTCCTCATCCTCTCACCAGTATTAATGCAGCCGGTCTTAGGCTAATGTGGACACTGTGACAACTGGTTTACCCATCACATGCTTTCATTTTTACCCTTTTGCCTTCTTTTCCTCTGACATCATGCCTCGAGTGCCTCTCTTTCGTAGCTTACAGCTGGATTTGCTCCCCCTTCCATTTTACAATGTGTCTTTAAATGCAGACTGAGCACCAGCACCATCCCTGTTCTAAGAAGATTTGAAAAAGAGAAAAAAGAGGGAGCTATGGAAAGACAGAGAAGTTGAAAGAGTGATGAGGAGATTGAGAAGGCGCGACATCATCTCTGCTTCTATCCTCTTGGCTCGAGGAGCTCGGCCATGCCCTCTACCCAGCCCTCTTCTCCCGCGCTCTCGCTGCCCGCTCACTGGCTATGCGGCCTTTCCGCTGTCACTGCCCATCCACTGCCGGCCACTTCCATCCAGGTCACGGACTTCCTTATGCACCTCAGATGCGCTCTGCCTGCCACAGGGTGAATTTGCACATGACTTTCCCTCTGCTTCCGTATCTTCTGGGGTTTCTTATGACCCTAATGTCATTTTCAGCTGATGAATTTGGCTTAGGCCTGCTACACCCTCTTAGATTCCATTTGCCATAGGAGAGGTGTGTGCCCGTGTATGTGTGTGCGTGTGTGTGTGTACACGCGTGCACACATGTGCATTAATAGAATATATTACTTTTATTTTCTTGTAGTTTTTATTTCTCTGAAAGGTTCCTTTTAGCTGCTGGTCTACTGGTCCATTTTCAGTCACGTTTTTCTAGAGAATTAACTTCAGTAACTTCTCACTTCCTCCCTCTCGCTTGCTCTTCCCATTCTCCACCATCTCATTGAATTCACTTCTCACCCCCCGCTTGGGCTAAGCCACCAGCACCCCTGGCTAGCCCCTTGTCTACTTTGCCTCCCTATATCCATTCTGTTTTCCTGGGTCCCTGGCCTGCTGTTGCTCCAGACAAAAGTCCCAGTAGGGCCTCCCATCTGTGCTATGGGCACCTGAAGTCCACCTGGTCCTGCCGGGAGCATGGTGCTTGGAACACTGGTGCCTTTCCCCAGGCTGGCCTGGCCTCACATGTCCCCCTAGAGCCTTGGACTGCACATGTCTCAGTCCACTCAGGCAGCCATAACAGAACCCCGTGCCTCAGTGGCTTTAAACATAGACCTTTGCTCTCTCTCAGCTCTGCAGGCTGCAAGTTTGAGGTCAGGTGTCAGCAGGGCTGTTCTGAGAGGCCTGTCTTCCTGGCTTGTGGCGGTCGCCTCGCATCCCCACATGGCCTCTTCTGTGCATGCACACAGCAAGCTCTGGGGTCCTTTCTGCTTCCTGTAAGGGCACAGGTCTTAAGAGTGCACTTGACCTATAGGACTCTGCATGGCCTGGTCTCCAGGGAGGCACAGTAGAGTCAGTGCTTCCACCTGGTGAACCCTGGGCCGTGCAGGCACAGTTAGTTCACTGCACACCATTCTCTCTGTGCTGGCCTTCCTGTCGTGGGCAAGGCCTGTCATCTAGACCTCAGTTCCACGAGGCCTTCTGACCACCACCTCTCACCCTGCTTGATTTTCTTTTCGCCCTTATCATTTATTCATTAAGTTTCTTAACTTCTGTTGTTCAGGGAGCTTATCACTGCTTAGATGGGCATTTGGCACATGATAGCTGTTGAATTTTAATTGTGACCTTTTCAATCTGCCCTCTGTGTTAACGTCTTTGAGAGGCCTGCTCAGCTGAAGAATAATGCCAGGTACTGAAAGCCCTATTGAGAGCTGGGGCGGTGTGGGCAGGGTGCACAGAGGGCCTGGGTTCTCATCCCACCCATAGCAAGGAGAAGACTAGTTCCTGTGAATCTGCATATTCTAAAGCTTTGTGTGTCCCTCAGATAGAAAGCTTTTTGTGATTATTCACATTTCAGGAGTTTTATGAGTATTTTATAGACAATCAAGATGGGCTTCTTTTTTGATGACTTATTTTTAAAATTTTTTTATTAAGAAGTTATTGCACAATCATAAATGCATATAATGTAACAATAGGATATGCATATATTCTTAAACCAGAATTACCCCCTAGATTCCTCCCTATTCTACCTCTCTCCCTTTCCTTACCTGCCCTTTCCCCCTCCTCCCCAACATATCTATGGTTGCCCTAGATAATGTGTTGCTACGCCTTTGCTGGGTCTAATACTTGAGGCTGACCATCTTTCACACAGGCCTGGGTTTAGCTCCAGCCTCCACAAATGAGTGAAAATATTCCACCCTAGACTCTCTGAGTTTCTTGATGCTTTTATTTGCCCTCATTTTACTAGAAGTCATCCAGGGTTCAATTGGCTTTTCTGTTTACTTTTAAAACCTTAGAAGAAAAGTTTCTATTTTTCATAGTCTCTTGAGATGCATGCATACTAAAATATGTCCATGTTGGTTACAATAATAAGGGGATTTCATTTTAAAAATCTACATGTTGAGAATAATTTAAAACTAAGCCAAAGCTCAAAGAAGAGATAGAGGAGGAGATCCTTTACTTATCTCTGTGTGTTTGTCATACCGTGACTCCTGTCACTCAGAGTGCTCCTAACTTCTGGTCTCTGCTTCATTTAGATTTATAAAAAGGTATATCTAAGGTTTACTTAGCAGCAAACTTTCATTTTGTAATTTTTTTGCTTTTTAAGTAATTTACTGAAAAACAGCATGCTTTGTATTTCCCAAGTATTACTATAACAGTTTTTTCCAACATGGGAATCTTTTTTAAAGTTTATAAAACCTAAACTAAAACAAAACTATCTGGAGTAGAACATAGAACAAGGAGTGTTTCAGACATCTGTTAAAGTCACGTGGTGAGACATTGATTAATCACTACTTTGACAATAACTCCAGAAACACCAAGTGTTTTTATACACAGAATCTTTTTAAAATTTATGTTTTATAACTTTTAAAGATCATAGTACCTAAGTGGATCTCTAAATCTTTCAGTGACCTTTGGTCAAAAGCAATAAAATTCTAACTTGACCTAGCCTATCAAATATAACATTTTATCCCCATAGCAAATGTGTAAGGCAGTGGTGCTATACTGAAAGGTCAGAAACACAGTAAGGTTAATGACTTCCATTTAAAAAAATTCAAATCAGAGAGTTACTCTTATTCCTTGCAAATCCTTGCATTAGTGAGCAAAAAAAATATCATTGAAAATATCTGCTGTTATGACTCCTATAACAGTTGCTAAGGATTCTGCTTAGAATCATAAACCAATCTGAAGGGCTGGAGTGGTGGCTTGACAGTTATAGTGCTTACCTGGCCTGTGTGAGGATGCGAGTTTGCATCCCAGCACTGTGTACACAATGAAGTGTAGGAACAATGAAAGATAAATGAAAAACTAAATAAAGTTGATTCTCTCTCTCCTTTCTCTACCTCCATGTTCCTCTCTTTATAAAAAAAATCTGAAAAAAGTATAATTAGATATTAATATATTTTGGACTCATTTGGACTTAAAGTAACATTTATAAATGAAATTTGTAGCTTTATATTTCCACCCAAGGCAGCTATCGAGTTATTGGGAGAGACCTTACAAATATATAGTAGTAGCAATGTCTGCAGATGGTATACATAAAGCATATTTCACACATTGGTGTATTGCTGTTTTTTAAAATGTGTGTGGATGCAGCTTTGATGAATAATTAAAAACAATTTAAGTCATTTTCTATTTTTCCACTGCACTGAATATTCAACTACATTCATGTAATAATACATGAGATTTGTGATTGTGATGTGGAGAGTAAAACTTTTTAACATGGATAATGCTCTTTTTTTGAAAGAGAGGGACAGAGAGAGAGAGAGAGAGAGAGAGAATAGAATTAATTTTATTTAGTTTTTCATCTGTTTTTCATGACTCCAACACTTAGTTGTTTATGTGGTCCTGGGGTTTGAACCCGCATCCTTGTGCATGCCAGGCAAGCATTTTAACCACTGAGCCACCACTCCAGCCCCCAAAATCTTCTTGAGTTTAATAAAAGAAGCAGACTTCAGGCAAGATGGCAGCCAGGACTGAGTGGATCTCTAAGCTGTTATGTAGTCTAAAAATAGCCAAAAAGTGCTCAATACAAAGTTGAGCTAAGAAAATCCTTAAAGGGTAGAGATAGGGATGAAATCCAGTCACAAACATGAGCAAGTGACAAGCTCAAGGTGATGCCAGGTGACCTCAGGAGCCTTCAGACCCAGACTGGGTCATGAGACTGGGCCTGAGTTAGTGACTCCAGAGTCCAGGACAACAGAGCATTTGTTAAGGGAGGGGGGATTAACCTGGGGCTCCTGTGTATAATCAGGACATTCGAAGGGCTGTCTCATCTGTGAAAAAGGAACTGTGGATCTTTTCCCATTAGTTGGTGGAAACAGAAAGAAGTCTTGATGTTTGACAAATTCAATGACAAAAATCTCCTCTGAGAAACAAATGCAAAGAATCTAAAGCCAAGAAACTAAGTCTCAGATGATGGAAAAGAAAACACAGGGTCTCAAATCATAGCAAATGTAAAAATATGAACACTTCCACAATCTGGGTACCTGGAACTGCCACACAGAACATGCAACCCCTGCTCTAGATGAGCTCACAAGAAAAATTTCACCAGACACCATGGTAACAAAGTCATTGTAAACAAAACTGAGTGGTCCAATGAGTGTGGGAACGAGCTCTGACCCTGAAACTAGCAACTAGAGATAACGGAATAAAACTGAAAAGAAATTAATTGCCTACAACAAAGACTATTTCTAAAAATAGAACCAAATAAAAATTTTAAGCAAAAAAGTATATTATCATTAATTTAAAAATCCAGTAGCAAGGTTGAGTGTTAGATTGGCCAACCAATTAGGCACCTGGGTCACAAGCTCAGGACTAACATGATGGTAGCAAGAGGAGTAACTCAGTGGGGAAAATGGCAGAGTCCCACCAGCAGAGGTGCTCCCACAAGACTCAGGAGCTCCACGGGAGAGAACACAGAATGCAGAAGGGTGGCATCCAAAGAAATAATGGTCGACAGGCTTTCATGATTGGGGGAGATGTGTGTCTTCACACTGAAGAAGGATAGACAGACTTTTTTTTCCCAGAAAACTATAAAACTCCAAAATTAAGGAAAATATTTAAAAGCAACTAGAAACAAATGATGGATTACATATAAATGATCAAAATTAGAGTCATATATCTTCTGAACAAAATAGAGAACAAGTGACAAGGTCAAGATTCTTCAACATATTACAAGAACAAAAACTATTCATCTACTCTGAAACTCATTGAAAACATCATTCAAAAATCAAGACAGATCAAATGTACTTGACCATCACCAAGGGGTATTTTTCTATCCCATGGATCATCATCTGTAGTAAAGGATAAAATTTATTAAGAAGTTTAACACAAGCCACAAAAGTGAAATGCAAGAGGTAATACTAAATAAACTGTTGAGTGATTGATAAAATAAGTAAGCCTAGACTATAAAATATAAAATCATCAACATGGTGGGTTGACCAAGTGCAACCATGATAGTAGAAAGGAATAGTATTGAAGAAAAGAGAAGTCCTTTCAATGGTACAGATGAGGACAGAAGGATTGATTAATCTTAGACAATTAATTGGGCATATTAAAATATAAGGATAAGTTTTGAAAAAGAAATTTGATTTCCGATATAGTAGAGCAGAACACAGGGAATGAATAAAGATGTAGCAATCCAACAGAAGGCTGGTTAAGCAAGCCCTGCCTACAGGAAAACGTATGGAGGGAAGAAAGTATGTAGGATGACTCCAAATATATGCGCACGCGCAGTGAGTGTGAGTGAACTAAATCTCTATTGTATGACAGTTTATCAGAAGAGGGAAACACACTTCAGCAATATATTTGCTTATAAGGGGCATGCTCAAAGTATAATAATGAAGATAGGCTGAAAATAAAAGACTGGCAGAAAGAAATAGTAAGAATGAGGTAGGGCGGATCCCTGGAGGAGGACTTGCTTTATCAAAGGGTAGATGCACTTGCACTTGTGATAGACGTTCTCAACTGCTGCTTCCTAGAGATGGCACCAAATTATCTTCCCGTCAACAGTAAATGAGTACCTGCTTTCTTACTGTCTGTGCAGAGAGACACTACCCAGAGGGATTGTTGATTGTTGACAGTGTTACAGGTAACAGTGACCTTTCCCATCGTTTCGCCATGCACGTCGGACTGTGAAAAGTCACCTTTTGAACAATGTTTGCGTATCTTTTCCTGTGAGTTACGGTTTCACTCCCTTTGCCATTTCTCTCTGCTGAGGCACTGCTTTTTTTTCTTTTAAGAGTTCTTCTAGTTTAGTGAACTCAGTCTTTTTGTTTATTTTTGCTCTGCAGACTTTTTGTGCTTTTGAATACACTGATCACTTATGGGTTCTGAAGTTTTGAACCATCATTTGAAAGGTTTTCCCCCAATTTTGAGGCATAAAGAAAGGAAACGTTAGAAGCATGTGTATGCGCTGTATGTGCAGGAGCTGGTGTGGTTTCTCTCCATCAGGCCCTTCTTCTATGCTGCCTTCCTGCTGGGCCAGTTGTCCCACGCACTGGCTGAGAAGCCAGCTGTGGCAGAGAACTGGCCTTGTAGAGGGCCCTTCTCTCCTGCTCCATTTCCTCTTGCTTATGAACCCATGCTACTTGAATTATTGTGATACCTTTGTATGTTTCAAACATCTGAGAGGTTAGTGGCCTTCCTATTCTTTTTCCAGATGTCTTATAATCATGCTTTGTTTACTCTTCCGTGTAATATTTAAGCATAAACCTTAGACATAGAACCTTGGGTTTGACAATTAGGTAAAACAAATTCATTGCAAGTGTTAAGTGGGGTATTTTAGAAAACAGAATATGTACTAAGCCACAAAGTGAGTCTCAAGAAATTCCCAAATATCTGCCCTAAGTATAACAGTTTCTGAAGAAACTTAAATAAAATAACAATTCACAACCTGAAAGATAGTCAGACTTAATCCTCGTGTATTTGATTATTTAGGAATGCTTTTGAATCACTCATGGATCAGAGAAAAGCATTATTATTTTAATAATGACATTAAGAATTGATTCACAATGGAATTATTTAATCTTAAAATAATAGACAAATTCCCGCTTACACGGACTCTTTAAGAATGGGAAAGAAGGACACTTGCAAGACTTGCCGCGTGAGGCCACTAGAGCAAGATGGACACAGTCCAGGAGGCTGAAATCAAGCACAGTAACAGGTAGACTGATTGAGCAGTGCATCAGGGACCAGAGCCAAAGGAGGAGCTGCAGAAATGTGAGGCTGCTTCAACAGCATGCTTATGTTTTGAACTAAAGAGCGAAAGATGAGAACATCTTAAGAGACACACATGCAATACTTAACAAAATTTGATCACTAAAAAATAAAGACTGCTGTGACTCAGCAGTTGGAGCACTTGCCTGGCATGCATGAGGACCCAGGTTCAAACCCCAGCACCACATACAACTAAGTGTCAGAGAGAAACAGGTCAAATGAAGAAATAAATAAAATTTATTCTCGTTTTCTCTCTCTAAGTAAATAAATATTCTTAGCAAAATCCTGCAGCAAATACCACACTGTGTGGTGAAACTTTAACAACCAGCCACACGGTTAGGAAGAAGAGGAGAAGGTGGTGCTATTTTGATGCTATTTTGATTCAACATCCTACTGGGGTTCTAGCTAGGGCGAGAACACATGTGAAGCTTGGCAGGGTGGACGAGAAGAAGGTATGAGTCCGCGCAGCACACCCAGAGGCTCCAAGCGGTCTACCTATCATAAAAACTACTATGCAAAAACAGTACCAGGAACAATAACATTCCAATGTGTGATTAAGACGTACTTAGGCTTTAGAAGGGTCACAACAGCAAGAAATGAAGCAAACTCAGCACTTTAAGGCAAGAGAATTAACAATTGAGACTTAGACTCTATAGAGGCAATTACAAAAGATCATCCGCACATATAAACACGAGGCAGCACGGCATGCCGTGGATTCACGGACACGTTGACCAGGCCCCGATGGAGCGCTCTGCCACCTCTCTCACTGGGTGGCTGCTGCCTCCCTACAAACCCAGAAGGCTCTGTCTAGCTGGAAGACAGCAACTACTGAGTAGCAAATCTGGACTTGGGGAAGGAGAATCAAATTATTTTGTGGAATAACCTTATTTTAAGTTTCTGTCAAAAATGCTAACACGAGAGCTAAAGGTCAGTTGTAAGCAGATCTCAAATTTCTGCCACTTAACCTTTATTACGGAGGACCTGTGTGCTCCCGACTGGCAGCCAGCAAATGATGCTTTCAATTTAATACATAAAAAAGAAACAATCCCACATTGTATGGCTTTGAACAATCCCTCTTCCTTTCATGTGTCATAAAGTTAAATTTCTTAAAACCTTTCAAATGGCACTTATTTTAACCAGAGAGGAATACAAGGAGTAAAACATGTATTAAATATATAGCTCCAAAGTTTCTTTCCTATATCACATTTCTGTATAATGCTAAAAATAGTGTTATTTGGTCAGAGATAGAGCGGGAGTAATTATAATTGGGGATAATAAGTGTTGGTCAAATGGAGAAGCAATGACAGGCCCAAATGGTCTTGGTAGAGCTGCAGGAACTGAGACAGCTACAGACATGAGTTGTCTTTTACCAGTGGAGTTAGTGGTCCAGCACGGTGCTGTTCTACAAGAACTGCCCCTGGATTAGATGCTGTCCGGTCCATTTTAACACACTTAGCCAAATGAGGAGAATTAAACAGGGGAGGAACAGGTGAAGTTAACGCCAGTAAATAATTTTAAGAATGAATAGTGTAAGTTGTATCTTATGTCATGGTATAATTTTACTATGTATATACTTTACAGAGATTGGTTCCAATTTATTGAACTTCTTTAAACTCAGGATTTCTTAAATGAATAAAATTTCATTAAGGAAATTAAAGGAAAAAAAAAACACAAAACCCCTAAGACCTGAATAGGTGTGATAGTGCAATCGTCATACTGCTGTTAAACTCTAGGGAGAGAGGGGAGAGTCAGTGGGTGCGACAGAAGAGGAAGGTGTGTTAAGAGGGAAATGACTAACGTTCTCGGATTCACACTGTGGAGGGCAGCCTGGGTGTGGAATCGCACAGCCCTGGTTCAGTCCATCGCTTGTGACAGTTGGAAACTTTGGGAGCCCCTCTGGACTCTAGTTCATTATTTGTAATGGGAGCTGAATGATGTTAATCCCTTCTCTATTCTCAAGCAAAAAAAATGCAGTCACAGAAAATCAAGTAAAATATCAAGTGATTAATTGACAAAGCGGGTACACACCAGAGGGTCTCAGAAGAGGCTCTGGTTAAGAAAACAGAGATGCCGGAATGGTGGCTCAGTGGTAGAGCACTTGCCCGGCACACCCGAGGTCCTGGGTTTGATCCCCAGCACCACATACACAACTAAGTGTCGGAAAAGCAAAAACCAGATGCAGAAATAAATAAAACAGACTCTCTTTCTCTCTCTTTAAAAAAGAAAAGAGAGAGAGAAAAGAGATAACTGTATGAGTTTATCCGGATGAACCCACCTAATGTGTATAACCATAACGCTCTAATTTTAAAAAGGAATGATTATGGGCTGGAATGAATAGGAAAAGGTATGGTTGGTGGGGGACTTTGACAAGCTGGGCAATGGACTTGGGGAGGATGGCCAAAGCTTATTTAGGAGATGGTGACCAGCCTGGGCCAAGGCAGCCTGGGTGGAGGTCAACGGCAGCAGGAGGCTACAGCAGGCTGTCTGGACTGGGCACTGAGAAAGCAGGGAAAATAGATGATTAGAGAACCATGAGGTAGGATGGTCTGCGGGAGAGCCCAGGATGACTGGGAGTTGAAAATACAGGAGGTGATGTTGGAAAAAGAGTCACCAGCTCCAGGCCACAGTGGCAGCTCAAGTAAAAAGCCACAGGGACCAAACCATGGCATTGCCTTGAAATGACAGAAGGCAATGTGAGGGAAAGGTGGAAGAATGTTTTCCAGGCTTGAATGACCACTGCACACAGAGAGCAAAGGCACCCTAGAGACACACAGAGCCAGGCTTCCTGCACGCGGGACCAGGGAATCAGCCCTGGAATCATCAGCTTTGGAGATGGTGACAGCGACAGGTGCTGCAGGCCACACGTTCAGCTTCAGAGACTATGACATCATTTTGAGTTTTGGAAGAGATAAAATTGTTGAGGCCGTCAGCAGAGCCACTGTGTGAAGATCATAGGGGTCATGAGGGGGCACAGAGAGGAGATCCTTCAAAGAAGCTGAGGACCATCCTTGGAAGAACAGGAGGAGGTGGGAGACCCACGGTCAGGAAGCTGAGACTCATGTAGAATGACAGGGTGCTCAAGACCCTAACATCAAGGGAACACATGCAGAGGAGTTAAATGATAGCTCCTGGAAATATGGACACTTGAAGCATATGCAACCCGGAGTCTAACCTGAAACACCTGTCACAACTCTGCTGCTTTGTGGTGACACACAAGCTTTTGCTGTATCCATGGGACAGAATCATTTACCAAAAAAGGAACATGAACAGTCTCATGAGCAGAGACCATTATCAACACCTTGAAGGCCGGTTCCTCCCTCCCGAATCCTGCAGTCACGAGGCCTGCACATGGCTAGGAACCTTCAAGTCTGTGAACCCTGCTCTTGCAGGTGGCACTGGGAGCATTCTGTGCTCCCAGGAGGGAGGAGGATACCTGGGAAGACCCCATTGTTAAAACTACCTTCACACATTTATCAAATAGATTTTATTTCATTTTGTTTTAGAAACTGAGTACCTTCTGGCGCGTTTTAGGTCACGTGCTGTTTATATCTTCAGGTATAACTATAATTAGACCATCTAATCGCTCTTCTCCAAGAACTGAAAGAATTCAACTGTGGAAAGAAAACCAGGCAACTGCGCTGCAGGGCAGGCCTCTAGGAGACAGGCAAGATGGGGGCACAGGTTTCCGGAGACTGCCACCAATTTCAAGCAGCATGCCCCCAGTCCCACCATGTTTAGGCACATATGGGCAACTTGCTGATGTGTGCCAGGGCTGAGTCCCAGGAAGGAGTGGGGAGCAAGGAAGGAGGAAAGGCACCAGCCCTGGGGTCTCATCTCAGCTCCTCGCCTGTAAAATAGGACAGTGACAGTTCTGCCTCTCAGGGGCTGTGTGGGTCAATGAGTGTGATAGCTAGGAGCAGCGCTCAGGCACCGGAACGGCCCCAACAGATGTAAGCTACAGAGCAGCTGCCACAGAATTCTCTGCTGTTCTCATTATCTGTGCTGCAACCACCAGGTCAGTCCTATACACATACCATGCTCTTTACATTTTACTGTGCAGAGGAACAAGTCCTTTTTAGCGTGCCAACATTTTCTTAAACTGTTCTGTTTCTCCTGTCACTCTGTTTAAAGTGACTGGAGAACAGAAGCCATTTGTGAAGGACACAGAATACGCGTCCAGAGAGCTCACGGGGCTAAGTGGGCATGCGCCCATGTCTGCCAGCGATTCAGGGGACTTAAAATAGGTCAGAATGTCTTTATAGAAAATGACACCATCCTTTAGGTTTGCATGGGATGACAACACAGCTAGGGGATAAGAACATGTATGCTGAAAGTTTTATTTTTAATATAATAACACTGTTCTCTGTTATATATACTTTATTTGAGTACAGATAAGTTAAGGTTTATAAAATGATTACATATATATATAAATATCTATATATTTAAATAATAGTGCATAAAATTTGTTTAAATAATAATGCATAAAATTTGTCAATTAAGACATTTCTAATTTTTTAAAAAATATTAGCTGTCTAGTGAACCTCTACTTTTCCAGTTTACCCTGGACCACACCTAAGTATGTTTCTTTTATAGCAAGAACAGTATTTACAAGGTAGCTGTTTGACACTTGAGATTGTATATCAATGACACATACAAAAACAAAATCAGGACACCGTATTGTAATTTTGGAAACCAGAACCTTAAGTCACAATCTCAAAGCAGAGTTTAAAAAATGCTACTGTATTTTCTTTATTTTCCGTAAGACTGAACTTCTCAATGTTTAGTATATAAAGAGCATTTCCTTGAACGCAGTGAAGGTTACAGAGAAAATCCACACAGAATGAGGGCTCATGTGGGGGTTGTCCCTATCCAATCTGAGGAGTGATGTCTCTCCCTGAAGTGTCCCCTGTCTCTCCTGGCCAGTTAGAGAAGACCCAGCATCGCTGCACAGTGTTCCTTGTACTTCTGCTCGTTCTCTCTGAATTTCGATGTCACCCCTTCTCTGCTCCTGGGTTCCTTAGCCTCTGCGCTCATTGTCTTTCGAAATTGATTTTATGTGACCCCTTATTTAAATTCAGCTGTGTCTTCATGCTCCAGTTGCAAACAGATACATGAGCATGCTCCATAGGGAGGGGGTCCGTGTCTAGTTCCCCTTGGCACCTGATACCACCTGCCTCTTACGAGTCTTTTGTTATTTTTTTATTGGTGCATTATAATTATACATAATAGTGGCGTCATCAAGTTAATGGAACAATGCTAAATAAATGGGTTATTCTATCTGAGATTGGGAGGAAGTAAAACACTGCAAAACGTGTGGTTGCTGAATGTCAGGAGCCTGGCACAGCTTACATGCAGACCCACCAAATATTTCATCATTACTAAGAACCTTTTTTTAGTACACTAGACACCTAAAATCACAATTTTATGACTTCCAAACTTAATGATATCTAATCATGTTTCAAGAGTCCCTGGTTCCCATGGACATGCCTCTGCACCAGCTCAGCCAGCATTCCCTGCCCGGGTGGCACCAGTGCCCTTTGCATACACTCTGCCGGGGCATTCATTGTCGTTATGGATTTGCTGATGTTCTGTCACCTCACTAAACTGTGAGTCCCAATGGCACAGCCCGCCCATTTCTCAATCCATAGTGTTACAGGGGAGCTTGCAGACAGAGGCCACTTTGCATTTTGTGAATGATTTGATCAAGGTTTTCAAATGTCCTCCCCAGCAACCCCTCTCTCTTCTCGCTCATTTCCCTGGGCAGTCAGAGCCTCCCTTTTAAAACATACTCTGTGAATGTCACAACAAAGTGCCCTTCCCTGACTGTGTGCAGAGAGAGCCCTAAACCCTTGGCCAGAGTACCTGAGGTTCTCCGGAACCTGCCCTCGAGTTCCTGCACAGCTTCGTGTTCTGACATTCTGCCCTCATCCCGCAAGTTCCAGTTACGCCAAGTGTCTCACACCTTGCTGAACACATCCTGGGTGCCTGGGTGCCTGCGGTATTTTCCCAGTTTTTCTAGTTTGATGTTTATCTTTTTTTCCTTATGAAATCTTATGAATACATCATCCTTTCCATATAATAGTAGTTACGACTATAAATTTTGGAGCCTCATTTCAAATCCTTCACCTGTCTCTGCTGCAAATCAGTTATATGACCTTGGGAAGTCACGTTAGGCTCCTGATTAAAATGGGATACTAACAGTATCCATTCCACCCATCTGTGATAAATAACACAATCAGATAATTTATGCAGACCATCTAGCAAGCTGCCTGGTACATGTTAATCATTATTATTGCCTCTTTGCTATAATAGCATTAGACACATTATATTATAATTACATGAGTAATTATTAAGCATGTACCCAAATATTTACCCATTCAGTAATATGAATTAAGTCGCTCATTGCCTTTCCAGTTGGAGTATGGAAGCAGGAAGAAGCGTCTCCTGGACAGGAGGGGCTGCAGAGGCAGGAGGGAGGGAGAGTAGAGAACAAGTAGTCAGCACTGCTGTCCCAGGTCTTAGTCAGGCTGACAGCTGTGCACGTGGGTGCACATGGGTGTGTTGCAGATAAATGGAGAGGGCTTGGGAAAATCCAGGGGAACCTGAGTATGTTGGTAGAGGGAAGTGATGGGTTGTTGGACTTTGTTTCTGAGGCCATATGTCAAGGAAGTTGTGAGTCCTGGCGGAGACTGGAGGTGGCTGCTCAAGTAAGGGACAGCAAAGCACACAGCTGAATCTCAAACACCAGTGTGAGCGGGGCTTTGCAGTCAGCAAGCAGCTGAGCTTCAGAAATGGTCATCAAGCATCACTAATGCTAAGAGAACAGGTGCAGGACCAGCTCCAACCATGGCGGCCTCAACAGCAGCTATAAATACGGCGGCCCACCCCAAAGGCCAGGTGAGAAGACCTACAAGCTCAGATGAACATCTGCAGCAGTGAGAAGGAAGCCCCCCATGGTGATGCCAGACACTGCACTCTGGAGGGGCCCATTAGAGTGTCTGCCACACTCCATCCGGTGATGCCAATGGCAATGAGAGCAGGGAAGAAGTGGGTGCAGTGCTAGGAGATGGGATGGGTTCCATACTCTTTCCTCCCCTCTCCCACTGCCAGGTGTATGGCTGGACGTGGTTTCTGCAGGGCAGGAGGACAGCAGCCACGGATGACATAAGTTACAGCACTTCATAATACCACTACCAATGGGTGCCATCACATGAGCACATACGCATGTTTACAATTCACCACTCTCAGCAGACCTGCCTCCCATTGGATCTGATTCATTTGGGCTCCGAATTTAACACGGCACAGGTCTGTCACACAGACCTGGATGGATTGATGAAAAACGAGTAAATGAGTAAGTCTGGCTAATTCAGCTCACCCCTTCTGGAGCAAATATCTTCTATTTCAGTGTGTTTCTCTGGAAATTTCTGCAAGATCTGTCAAGCGTATGTTGGTTTCAGACCTCCTGGATTTAGTCATCTGGGATAAGGAGTCATTTTGTGTGACTTTAAATTCTTCATTTCAATCTCCTTTTGATTCGCAAGTGAGAACCAGAAGGCCATTTAGGGTCCGACCGACTTGCCCCAAGGCACAGTGTTGAATTGCCCTCTCATCAATCCTAACTTATTTAGGCTCACTGTTCTTTCTTCAGCTGAAAGGGGCTTTTGATTTCATTTACTTCCCTGCACTTTCAGTTCATGAAATGTGCCAAACAAGGCGCAGATTATTAGGTCTATCAGATCCTGCCTCATTCCAGGGTTCTGTGTTATGACCCTTAATGTGCAGCCTCGAAGTTCCCCAAGTGCCACTGTCGTTTGATTCAGAGCGGTTTATGGTCACACTACAACTCCTTTTAAAGGCCTGGAATGAAGGGAAACAAGAGTGCCAAGACATTCCCTATGGCTAGTCTAGACAGTTCTCACATCCAGAGATGTGAACCTCGGTGAGGTTCGGAAAGGCCTCGATGAGGCACGGAAAGACCGAACAGAGCAAGAGTGAACGTCGCAGGTGGCCCAGCCCGTCTTGCCACGTGCTATTAGCACTAGCTTCTGATTGCAGCAGCTTGACTCGCAGATCTGAGCTAATTGGTTTAGCAGATTAAAATATCAATCATGCCATTACTTTACATCCCAAATTATTAAAATGAGACTCATCAGTGGGGGTAGAAACCAGGTCTTTCACAGCCTTGCTCCCAGCAGTGAGGTGGCCAATGAATAATGGCTGGCTCTGGGGAGCGTGGTCCTGATCGGGAGTAATTAGCTCTTTCTGTGGTATAAATTCCAAGCTACCAATTTCAAATCTCTGGGACTAGACGCATAGAATCAAACTAAGCAGTTGGAGTGCTTGCCTGGCATGCATGAGAACCGAGGTTCAAACTCCAGTACCACATACACAACTAAGAGTTGGAAAAACAAAGGCCAGATAGAAAACTGAATAAAGTTGATTCTCTCTTCATCTCTTAAAAAGAAATCAACTCACAGAAGCTGTAAGAGACTTTATGTCACTTACTGTTTCTTAAGAGAATCTTGGCTAAGACTACTTATCTAAAGACATGCATTTCACAGAGAAACTTAATGTATCTATCTCTATGTATCATAGCATGCACTTGGCCAAGCTAACCCATAAGCACTCACACCACCTTCTGACTGTCCAGGCCTCTAAAGCAGAGGGGGTAGTTTAATCAACATCACACACACACAAGTGGTCGTGCAGTTACCTCAGATTGAGGTTGACCTTCCTCACTCTCCATGAAGTTAAAATAGCCGAAGGTAGACAGAAACTTGAAAATACGAAAGAAAGCATGAAGTTCTTAAAACTACTTTTCCTCCCAGCTGTGTGGCACTTTCCAGCTATCATTTACATGGTTTTCTTTTCCTTGCACCTTCTCTTGTTCTCTAGTATGTTCCACTTGCTCCCCATTCGCTGCTGGAGGGTCTGAACACCTACTCAGTTGTATCAGACTTGTTCAGCCCACACACCTAGACTGAGTGGTTCAACAGCATCATTCAGTACCAGGCTGCTTTCAGCTTGCCCCTGTGCCATCCAGAAGAGGTCGACTGGGTCCCTTCCTGATCATAAAATGACTGTAAAAAACAAGAATCAACCAGACACAACAACATCCAGAAGCAGAAAAAGGGTCAACTTTTCCTTTTCGTCTCTTCTCAAAAGGTAAGGAGGTTTTCTCAGAAATAACCCTCTCTTTCCCACTTAGAACTGAGTCAAAAGTTCCTTCCTAGCGAGTGTAATCCAAATATATTCACTATACCTGCCTTCCATGAGCTTTATCTTTGAGGATGAAGGAGACAACAGCTGATTGGTGAGGCACTAGAAGCGTCTGCAAGGGACAGTGACCTGGAGAAGCTGGAAAGACAGTCATCAATAGGCCATGCTGTAATCTGAGAACCAGGCTTGACACAGTCGGTGAGCTTCTCCTGTGATTCTGTGACAACTTCACAAACACAGTGGGCTAACACAACACCAGTTCTTTATCTTATAATGCTGGAAGTCAGAAGTCCGAGTCGAGTCACACAGGATACGATCATGGCCTTGCAGGGCTGCCCAGGTTCTGGGGGCTGGTCTGCCTTTCTCGGCATCTGAAGGCTGCCTGCGTTTCCTGGCCCGCATGCCCTTCCTCCATCTTCAAAGCACACCACTTGTCCTCTGGTTCCGTGGTCACCTCTCCGCTCTCTGACTTGGTCCTTTTGGCCTCCCTTCATAAGGATGAGCCATTGCACTCACACTGAGTCCGCTGGATAGCCCAGGGTAACCTCTCCATATCTTAATTACACCTGCAAAGTCCCTCTACCATGTAGGAAAACATTCACAACTATAAGAAAATCGAAATATTACCTCACAAGCAAGCCTTGAAATTGTAGAGACTGAACTAGACACACACAAAAATTTCCATCATTGAGAGTACACATATATAGCCCTGATAAAGATTTATAGTTTCCTATTAAGGAAAGCGATACAAATATCTCTACATTATGAAGTCATCTTGATAATTTTTATATGGAAAATAGTGTTTTATCGGCTAATGAAATTTAAATGTTGTTTGGAGTGCGTGTCACCCGCAGACAGGCAGACAGCAGCAGTCTGTGGAGCAGACCCCCAGGGCCATGTGATCGCAGTGTTAGAACTTGGACTTTTCCACTCTTCCCATTGACAGATGCAAAATCATCAAAATCCAAACTCAGAAGGTGTCAGTTGTGATGTAGAATGTCAACAGAATGCCATTAAATACCTGGAGGCCTTGCATGATTTTGATAACAGCGTATTTTAAGCTAAAGAAAAGGACTTCAAACAACAAAATAGGAGAGTCTCCTGAGCCCTCTCCCTTGACTTGGTGCCAGGAGCCAGCCAGCTTGGAAGCTTGTGATGAAGACTGATGGGAGCAGAGGAGGACCTGGTCCCTGATGCCATCTCAGTGAGCTGCTCACCAACAGAAGCACCTAGTATCACATTAGCATAAAGGAGAAGCAGGCGGTGCTCACTCTGCATGTGAGCTACCCACCGGACCCCATCAGGACACTCTCTTCCTCCTCATCTCCTGACTGCCTTGAAAGCCAAGAAGGAGCCTCTGTGGCAGATACTTCTGCAATGTTCTCTGCAGAATCTGACATAGAACTTTAAGGGGAACTCCAGGCAGGGCCCTCTGCAATGGTGGGGTTGGATTTTTACATCCTGCAGAGACTGAGTTTAGGGCAAGTAAGGAGACTGAAATCCCAAAACACTGTATTAGGACGTCCTCTGTTCACTTGAGGCCAACACACACACATTGGCAATGATCTTAAAAATGCTCTCACTAAATAGGCAAAGGGACTACAATGAATTATTGAAGTTCGGTTGAAAGTTGGAAACAGTTATTTTAAAGGAGAAATGCTTCCAGATTTTAGCCAATACTTTGCAATTGACTGGCATCATTAAATGAAGCACAACTTCCAGTGTGATGAACATGCTATTGTACAGAAATTAGATATACTTGGTATTAAAAGATGAAAAAAGCAAGAGCAGACAGATGAAACATGGGGGGAGAACAAACGTTCTGCAAACTTGAGACGGATGCAAATGCCTGCAAGAAGTTTGTATGAAAAAAAATAAATGCAACCAGTGTCACACTTGATTTACATCCCAGAAAAAATAAATTTCTCATCCTTTAATTATGAGCATTTCCATTCAAGTCCACTGCAGCTGCTTACAAGATGCAGGCACCCTCCAGACATGTCCTTGAGGTCTGGCCTTGGTCCTCAGTGCTCCCTTTTTGCTGTGTATTCACAGGTAACATCCACTGGTGTCCATATCTCATGGACAATCACCAACCTACCCCAGGGCTTCCAGTGCTGGTATAATACCAACAGTCCATCTGGAAGTAGCGTTTGGGTCATCCTAAATCAACTGTGACACCTCCTCTGTACCCAGTCCCTCTGTGCCCACACACAAGCCACTTCCCTGAGGTTTCTGGCTGTGCCACACGTTAGTCAACTAACAAATATTTCCTGATTGCTCCCATAGGCCGTAAGCTAAGCATTATATTTTAGCACTTAGTGCCATAAACTTAAAAGCTATTATTTCTGGACACACTATCTCCCAAGAATGGACAGTCAACTAGAGAACCAAACAAGTTAATAGATTCTTACAGGAGAGTGGCCTAGCCCTCATCTGGCTATTATGCATTTTCTTGCTTTTTGTTATAATTTTTGCTAGTCATTTTATGAAATGGTTCTATCAAAGCTATTCAATAATTAGAAAGTATATATATTCAATAGTAATAGTTAACCTGCATCAGAATAATTTTGGGAAAGTGTACTATTCCATGACATCTGTGATTAAACAAACAATTAACTGTGAAAACAGATGAGCACGGTAGCTTAAGTTGTAATTAACCATAATATTTCTTAGTGTAAATGTGCAAGGAGGAAGGAAGATTTACTCAACTTTTGTCTGAATTGAAAGGCGCAGACTGGCTACACACATTACATTTTTTTCTCCTCAGTTTCTAACTTCTAGTTCTTACACAAGGTTTTCAGTGAGATAAATGTGTATTTTCCCCTTTATCAATCGATTTTTTTCTACTACAAATTGCCCAAATGGGACACCCACCTGTGTTTGCCAGTGGATGCTAAGTTTTGAGCACGGGCCCCTCTGCGGGGTGGTGGGCTCCATGCCACATCATCACCTGAATCACAGGCAAAGGTTAAGCCTGGACACGCAGTCAGAACGAGCCCCTGCCCTCCTGGTGCTGAGGCCCTCCCAGAGAATCAGCCCTGCATTTGACTGTCAGAATCGCACAAGGGCTTCTGCACCAAGCATCAAGAACCCCCCAAGGAAAGGAGTGCTGCTGGATGGCCAGCTGGACAGGCCAGCCTTCCTATTCTTGAGAGTGAGATCCAGAAGCAGTGCAGCTCTTCAGCAAGTAAAGGTAGAAATTAAAAGACAAAAACAACAGGACAGAGTATTGGATGGTAGCCCTTCAGGAAGGAGGCCCTCAAAAATCACTCCCTCCACTCCTGGTAGGATGAAAGCCTCAAAGAAAGAGAGGCTGGGAATCACTAAGGTCAATTCAGGGTCAATTTATTTTAAGTAAATCATGATCCAGGACAAAGCCAAGGAAATTTTATTACTCCCGGAACCTATGCCTTGCATCATGAGGTTTTAAACTGTTGAACACTGTGAGGCAAACGGCAAATATTCCACAGCACTGTGGGTTCAGTGCCACTGCTAATTCCATTACATGTGCTAATGGGTGAGCCACTGAAGCAGGTGATTAAAATTGGCAGGCGGCCCGCTGGGTTGGGCTTCCGTGTTTCCTGGGATTCTAGTGGGGGCGAGAGGCAGCTCCTGGCAAACTCCAGGCCACTGTCCACACCACAGCCAGGAGGCCTAGCCACCCGCTGCTGCTCAGGCCCTGGACCTGGCCTTACCAGGTTCCCAAAGCCATCACCACTAGTAGAGGACAACCGGGAGACCCTGGGTGAACACGAGGCAGCAAGGAACTCAACCTGCACAGGGCACGCTGCTCTCCAGTTGCCTCTCTCTCTAGAACCTGCGTTCCCGAGACAGCAGATCCACGGGACGGGCACTGAGGCTGTCGTTTTTGTCATTCATTTCCTAATTCAAAATAGAGTGCACATTACCAAACACATGGTAGGTGCTCAGGAAATAGTTGCAATGTTGGAATGAAGGGCAGCCCTGTCCTTCAAATAGTTTGAGTCTGTTTTCCTCCTTGCGGCCAGAGACAGAGGCTATCTTGCTGGGCTAAATTTGGACGGCTCTAAAACACACCAATAAGTGATTGAGCACAGCCTATTGCAGACAATCAGTAGATGGTTTCATATAACTAGTCTTAAAAGTAAGAATTCTCGGGGCTGGAGTGGTGGCTCAGCAGTTACGGCACGTGCCTGACATGTGCGAGGACGTGGGTTTAAATCCCAGCATCACGTGCCCGATGATTCTTTCTCTCTCTCACTGTCCCTTGCTCTTTAAAAACAAAAACAAAACAAACAAACAAACAAAAAAAAAAAAAACCAAGAAAAGCAAGAATTCTTGGGAGAACTCAGATATCTTGGTGTATTAAAATGGATTCTACAGGGACTTGGAGCCGTGGCTCAGCAGTTACGGTGCTCGGCTGGCATGCGCGAGTACGAGTACGGGAGTTCAAACCCCAGCACCACGTACACAACGAAGTCTTGGAGCAACGAACACCACAAGAAAACTAAATAAAATTGATTCCTTTTCTCTCTCTCTCTCACACCGTCCTTCTCTCTTTAAAAAAATGGATTCTACATCATAATATCATGTTAAAATTATAAAAAGAAAATTACATTTTGGTATGTTCCAAGAGTGGTCTTTAACTCAGTGCGACGGAGGCCAGCTCCCGGAGGAAAGAACTCTGCCTCCCTGCAGAGGAGGGCTGCCCGGGCAGAGGGCTGGAGGCCAAGCAGGCATGCTAGTGTGTGCCACCCACACTCCCCCTGGAGCTGCAGAGCTCAGGGTGGCCCACACTTAGGTTGAGGGGGGACAGTTAGAGGGAAGGGGCAAGTAATGCAGGAATTTTCAATTTGACCAGAAGGAAATGGAAAGCTGTTAACTAGTGGATTAAGAAACTGGATCCGGGGCTGGAGAAGTGGCTCAGTGGTTAAAGGACACAAGTTCAAACCCCAGCACCACGTACACAACAAAGTGTTGAGCAACAAAAGCCACATGAAAAACTAAAATAAAATTCATTCTCTCTCACTGTCCCTCTCTCTTAAAAAAAAAGAAAGAAAGAAAAGAAAGAAAGAAATTGGATCCGTGTTTCAAGAATGAATAATCAGACTGTGACTTGAACTGGGATGGGGAGAGACAAATCTGGAGCTTAGAAAAATATCTACTGCTGAGCGATGTTGTATTAGAAATGTAGTCTGGGCCTTTTTTTTTACTCAGAAATTTATTAGTTGAACAATCAAACAAGCTTCTAACAAAATAATATTATATATATATACATATATTTATATATATATATATAAAAGTTCTGAAAATTAGATTTACCCCCAAGAGGCCCCCTCCAATTCCCCACCCTTATCCTTCCCCCCTCCTTCCCAGTACCTTTTAAGAGACAGTAAGGATGGGAAGGGGCAGTCATATGCTCTGAGAAGTGACTGGGAATGATTTAATGATTTGCATCATGGATACACTGGGTTGTGGAAATGCCCAGGAGGGATGGGGACTTGTGAACAGAAAGAATCGGGGCTAAAGCACCAGGGCTGCAGGCAAGTGCTTGCTTACTGCAAGAGCAAAGAGGCCTGGAATGTTCCTGGGCCTCCCCACAAAGAATGGGAGAACAGAGAGAAGCAGCCTTAGAAGAAAATTGAGGGAAAGAGCAGCACAGGGACACAATCAGACCATGAGGCCATCCAGGGAAGTGGTGGCAGCAGCGGCTAGAGCCGTGGGTGCCAGCAAAAAGACTTGGAGGTGACATCATCAAGTGGTCTATTGAAGTTCTGTTGCTAGATGATGGCCGGACTCGTAGAGGTACTGGGCAATAAAGATCAGGCCAAGGCTTTTCTTTCCAAACGTGACGTTGTTAGAAGAGCTATATTACTCAGCTTGGACTGCCAAATATCATTAGTAAGCAATGCACCTTTCAGAATTAAACACATTGAAAGGAGAAAAGAAAAATTATCACCCGGATAACTTGTTATCCTTTAGTAAACGAAAGTGAAAACCTGACAACATTAAGAAAGATTGCAGAGGGGCCAGGCAAGGCTAAGGAACCACAGGACTGGGGCCGAGGCGGCTGGGCAATCTGCCCCCACAACTTGTATCCATTGCTTTGCAACCAAAACAACTTTAAACAGAGCACAGCAGGAAGCCATTTTTCCCTTAAACTCACTTAGGAGTGGGGTTGGAAGGAAATGCTGAGTTTCATGTTCTCATTGGTTTTTGTGAAGGGGCAAAAACAGGAGAGTTCAAGAGCAACCCTGATTATTTTTAATAATGGTTCAAATTCCACATGTCAGAGGATTTCTCCTCTCCCTGTAAGTGACAAGGTGACCGATATGTCCACATAAGAAATGTTCTCACATTCATAAACAAATTGTGCTAATTATCAAAACTGTTTTAATTAATTTTTGTAACAGCTGGCCTGTTCTTGGCAGTCAGCCTTAAGATCACACCATTTCCGAACTGGCTGAGACTGGAAGTGGCGTGTTTTTTTCCCTCATCACCCTGATGTTTTAAAGGAAGGGCAAGCAGTGTGTCTGTGAGTAACTGTTTCCCATAATTAGGATCCCTAAAGATTCCTAGTTTTGCAAATACGAAGACATATTGCCAAAGATATCTAACCTAGCTGTGGTCTTCCCTTGGCTTTAGCTGAGGAGGCTGAGGCTTCATCTATCTTGGAAAAAGTAAGACTTGTTCTTCTTGGGATGCAGTGGTGGCTCAGTGGTTATGGTGCTTGCCTGGCATGGGCAAGTACATGAGTTCAAACCCCAGCACCACATACACAATGAAGTCTCGGAGCAACAAAGGCCACATGAAAAACTAAATAAAATTGTTCTCTCTCTCTCTCACAAAGACTTGCTCTTCTTTAGCAGCAGGAGAGTCAGTGTCCAAAGGCAGAAGAGAGAGAACTGAGGAAATAGGGTGTGGCATAGTTTTATAATTTCTCCAATTCTGCTAATAAAAAAGACAGATAAAGTAAGCAGGATGGCAAATCTGAATCCTATACAAAAAGACTACAACAAAATGGTGTGTAACGTCGATGGTCCCCAAAGTTCACCTGGGTGGGGCCAACTGCTGTCCACTGAACCCCATGTGTCAGCAGCAACTATGCAGGAGTAAGCAGGGAAGAACAGCAGCCACCTGATCTGAGGACGAGACTGTCAGGCAGCAGAGTGGGTGCTTCCTGGAGCTGGAGGAGCTGGTGCACACTCAGTTCACAGGAGAGGGCTCTGAGATACTGATGCAGAGTCTCAAACCCACAGCCCCCCGCTTCCATTCAGTACAAATATCTCTACTGAGGGGAGGTCCTGGGGAAAGAATAGACTAAGTAGGGCAGCACCAGGCCAAAGGAAGGAAGGAGAGAGGATGGAAAGATGGGGGGAAGGCAGAGCGGAGGAATGCCAGGTTATTTCTAGAACTGCTTTGTAGAGGCAACTGAAGAGGAAGTCCTAGAAGGGTGAAGCTTGAAAAGCCAGGTTGACTAATGCCTGCCTTCTAAAAGCTGAGGGCAACAGAAAAGGATTGTTGCCAAATCAAGCATTAGGTTAAAAAGAGACTATGGGATGCGAAGAAGATGGCTCTGCAGATGAGGAAAGTGTGCCCAAATAGAAGGAGCTGTAGGCAAATGTTTCAAAACAGCAGGAAACCATGCTTAAGTGATGGAAGACATTTAAAACTAAACTTACCAGAATTAGAAAAATTCAAAAATGAAGTGATAGTATTCAAAAGATAACTTACAACATAATAAAATAAAATTCAGAAATGCTGTCTAAATTGGAAGGAATACAAAAATAAAAACTACAACAGATAACATTTTATAAGAGAAATAGAAGTAGAAATGGAGGAAAATTTTATTTTTTTTATTTTTTTATTTTTATTTTTTTAAAGAGAGAGGGACAGTGAGAGACAGAGAAAGAGAGAAACAACTTTATTTACTTTTTCACATGGCCTTCGTTGCTCCAACACTTAGTTATGTACGTGGTGCTGGGGTTTGAACCCGGGTCCTCATGCTTGCCAAGCAAGCGCTGAAACTGCTGAGCCACCCGCTCCAGTCCCATGGAGGAAAATTTTAAATATTAAAAAACAACAGAATGACAAAAAGAATTTTAGAAAAAGTGACAGACAAAGATAGGCAAAAGTAGAGTCAACATACACTAATCCCTAAAGGTTAACAGAATAAGCACTAAAATAGAATTCAAGAAAAACATTCCTCAAAGAAGAAAGATTCAAAACTACATGTCCATGAGAGTGTGTTCATGGAAATCTTAATACTAAAAGAACCAACACTGGACAGTAGTTTAGTAAAGTTATTGAATCCTCACTAAAAATAAAAATAAAATCTGGGTAAAATTACCATTTTATTTATAAAGGTTGTTATGAAACTTTTTACCAATAATACACTAAGAAGAAAAGGAGTGATTTAAAGAGAAAAATGTGAGCCAAATATTTTATACCCAGCCATAATAACTTTCCACTATAAAGTTTCAAACTGTTAAGGAACAATTTAACAACTCAGAGAACAGGGACCTCATAAACATTTCCTGATGATTCCACTAGAAAAAGAGATTCAGACAACCAAAATCCCTGGAGAGATGCTGGCTTGAGGTGGGTGACAGAGCTTAGGTATAAATCATATCTGTTACCTCCACAGACACTGCCTGATGAGGTGGACAGGTGTGAACAGGTAACATGTGGGTTAGGTCATGGAGAGCAGCCTGAATTGGAGTCTCACTGATACACTAAATTCAGTGTCATGTAAAATAAAGAGAGGCAAACAGGAATTTCAAAGTGGGTGTGAAAGGAAGGAAGGAAGGAAAGAAAGAAGGGAGAGAAAGACAGCCTGCCTTGCCAACAAAGTGTTTTCTAGGCTAAATAAAAGATAGGAAATAAAATATGAGATTGAATAGAAATTTAAAAGTGGAAACTATCCTTTCAATCACATATCAACGTCTGCCCAAAAATAATACCTCTTCCTCTTTCCATCTATGTCTCTGTCTCTATTTTGATCAGGCTTTCATTAACATCTGCAACAAATTCCTGGGTACAAAATATTAACTTTTTTAATATCTATCTACATTAGATTTTAAAGCTCAAGCAGAAAGGATGCAAGGCATGCTTTGCTTATGACAAATAAGAAATATTAACATTTTAATCTATCTTCTTAGGAACTTTAACCTCTTGTTAGTAGCAAATATGAGTTGAAGAAGGCCACAGAGAAGATTTTTAATATTTTGGTGGCTTTTTAAGAGATAAGCTCACAATAACCTACCTTACAGTCAATTCTGAGAACCTATGGATTCACAATGATTGATGTTGTTTAATAACTTTATGCGAGCACAAAATACAGGCACAGTGAAAATCTGATTACAAACCCTGCCCCCAGAATTTCTCTTCTACGGGGCTGTAACTGGTACTTTGTCTTTGTTCACAGTCATCAGTAAGTATACATTTTTATATACATAATTATATGAAAAAGCTTAATCTTGGCTTGTTGTAGTTTATATTCTTACATGAAATTTGTTTTATTTTCTAATTTTTCCAAATGACGGGATTTATAGAGTTAACCCAGGAAAAATAAACTGGAAGTAACCATTCAAAGGAGGAAATAGCTCTTCCAGCTACGAGTTATTTTCCAGATGATAAAAATTTTTAATATATCTTAGGATCAAATATAGTTTCTGATTTCAGTTTTATGTAAGGTAACACATTATACATGAAATATGAAATATATTTTGACCTGATCTTAGTGACTTTATGAAACACTATCCAAATATTTGAATTTAAGAGATGAGAAAAAGACAGACCAAAATAAATTTGAAATTAATTCACTTTACCTAGTGTATATAAAGACATCAGAAGTTGCACTAATCTGGAATTTCAATACATTTGAACTCCTGAATTTCACATCTGCTGAAGTCAAGTTGAGTAGCTAGCACACAGCGCTCACTGAAAGCTCGCTTTGATGTCCTGGCTCCCTGCCACACGCGTGAGAGGTGGGAATGACGCCCATCCTATAGTGCTCCCTGGAATATCATAAACACACCACCAGCCCCCTTAGGTAGTACATTAGATCTAGACCCGTATTCATCTCTGGAACTATTAATTAATGGATAGCTAATTGAAAGGTTTTTTTGAGGATTATACAAAACTATTACTACAAAAATACTCGTGGTTGTATAAACAGATGCTATAAAAGTGCCTGAATCTGGTTGCAGTTATAAGGAATTAAAGAAAAAAAATCTAGACTCTGGAATGTTCGTTTTCTCAGTGATTTCTTGTCAATGTTTCTACAATGGAAAGGTCAGATATCCACCCCCAGGAGCAGCTCTTTCCCAGTCCCCTACTTTGCCCATGAGTCCTCCTGTCCCGCTCCGTACTTCGTATAGTTATTACACTGGGGACCAAGTTATGTCCAGTCTTTTCCTCCTCAAAAATGTTTTTATAATGCCAGTTCTGGGAGAGATCCGGTAACACGGTCAGATGAAAGAAGCAGGCAACAGAAGCTCCTGTTCAGAGCACCCCTGGAGAATCGGAGCCTTCGCCCTCCTGACATCGGGGCACCTGGCCTTCTCTGCTGCGCTTGCAGTTTTTACCACATCGCACTGCAACACGCTGGTGCTTGTCATTTACATCTTGTGTGTTCAATCAGAGTGAAAGAAAGAAACCAGAGGAAAAGAGAAGCAGCAGAAAACGCCCTTCAGGTTGTGCCCTGTCTGCTCTCAGACCAAGTAAACGTATGTGAACAGCAAGTATGATTTCAAGCACGATATCGCACATTGAATTAACACTGTCTTAAGCTAGCACCTGTGCTGTTCTACATGGGAAGGTGATTTCCCTGCGCAGTATGTGTAGGAACTGTACCATTGTAATTCTTAATAATTAGGATTTTATTATTGGCTTTTTCTATGATGTGTAGTTATCGTCATCAGATATTATGTTGGGAAAGTGAGTTTAGAAGGGCTGATAACATATCACATTTCTTGCTAAATTAGAGATAACCATATAATTTATTTAAAAATGAGGCTTTTAACAAAGGATATTAATAAAATTCAAAAAAAAACTTTACTGATGTAGCTCATTGTGATAATTGGAAATGAGTATATTGAAGAAATGCTTATTTAAAATATTTGTGTAGAATGTTTTAAAAAATATTTTTAAAACTTATAAGGAAGCTGCTCCTTTCTAGCATATGTTATCCCATGTAACAGACTATGATTAGCAGTGGAAAAATGACCTTTGTAACAGAATTACTTCAAATAAGAATTTTTCAGGTATAATTCTATTATGTTATTTTGGTTTTAGCCAAACCCAATGTTTGATCATGTAAAAAACAAAAAAAAGAATTAATTTTAAAGCAATTCTATTTGTCAGTTCCACAAAGTAAAATTATTTTTATCTTTGATGAATATTTTTCCATTTTATTTACAATTCTTTTAGAGTAATACTTAAAATGCATATCTTGGTTTTACTAACTTTCAAGTAGTGTGAAGCGAGGTGTGGTGGATCTTGACACCAATCCAGCACCAAATGCATGTTGTTTCCATTCCCCTGTGTTTCTTCCAGACCCTGCCATTAAGGTCCTCACAGCTCCCCAAAATCTGAATCCCCTTGCACTACATGACAATATTGACCATCCTTAGCACTTCCTAAGCATAGTTAAGTCAGTTAGAGATCTGGAGGTTGCTTCAGAAAGAAGGAGCATACGGAGCAATTCACCTCCAAGGTCAACATGAACACATGTCGTAGCTATCTTGCAATCCCTACTCGTTGCTGCTACTGCCATGCAAATATTCCTCATGTGCCATGGTGAAAATGCTATTCCAGTTCCAATGACAGTAAATTTCTTATACTCCACTGTCAAGTCCTGACTTGTGTGTACAGTTACCAAAGAAAAATACTTTTAACTCAAATTACTGCCCAATTTTTTTCTAAGGCAGCATTGTCCAAAAGAATTCTAGCAAGAGTCACAAACACAAACCATGTATGTCATTTAAAATAGCCCAAAGAAAGAGCAAAAAGAAACAGGTAAAATTCATATTACTAGTGTGTCTTATTTTACTCAGTATATCCCAAATGTTATCATTTCAACATGTTATCAATAAAAAATTATTAGTGTGATGTTTTGCATTCTTTCATATGAATTCTTCAAAATCTGGTGTGTATTTTACAACTGGCACTAACCACATTTCAATTGCTCATTAACCATATGTGAATATTGGCTACTGTACTGGAAGCTCAGGTCTAGGGGCTTCAACAATAAAAATCTTGGTTAATTAACTGCATATTTATTAGTTTTTCCCCCACATTTTTATTGGTGCATTATAGTTGTACATAATGATGGGATTTATTGTTAAATATTCATACATGCACACAGTGTAACAATATAATTTGGTCAATATCCCTCCCAAACACCTCACTTCTCCTCACCTCCTCTCACCCCGGTCCCGTTCTTCTATTGATTTCCCTCAGATTATCTTTTTTGACTTTTTCAGTTCTTATTAATGGCATGGGAACTAGTTAGTATCTTAGAGGTACAAAATAAATATTTTTTTATTCCTCCCTTTTCCCTTCCTTTTTCCCTCCCATCCTCCTTCCCCTCTCCCCTTCTCTTTCCTCTACTCTGCTGGACTTCATTTTGCTTGTCTGATGGTTTTGATTTGGATGGTTCTTCATGTAATCTTGCCCTTCCCTCCCCCTTTCTTTTATTTTACTCCAGCTTCCACATGTGATAGAAAACATTCAACTTTTGAGTTCAGAGTTCGGCTAATTTCACGTAGCTTGATATTCTCCATTTCCATCCATTTTCCACCCTCAGCTACTACTTAAAGCAATTTGGACACTATGGGACACACTAGTGATCAATTTCTTATTAGTCCTTCTCCCCTTGCACTCCTCCTGCTATTCTGACATTGGCAGTACGGGTCACCTTGCCACATCTGTTCAGTTCAGAGGTCTTAGCTCACTTTCTGGCTTTGCAGACAGATGCTGAGCTCACCCAAACACCTGTGGACTGTCATAACAGCAAATGGACTCACAATTCTCTTTTGACGGTGGGGAAGCACAGTGACTAAATTTCTTTTGAATCTTTGGACTGAGATAAAAGAGGCACAGCACATTAATTAGGACAAAAGACCTTGAGCATGTATAAACCAATTAGTGGAAGTTTTGCTTCTTGTCCTCATGCATCCACCATTTGTGGTGTCAGGGCGGAACTGTTTTCCCCTGCTCCTAGTGTTTCCTTCAATGTGACAGGAGGGCAGTCACCGTGGCTCCCTGACCCCCACTGCTCTGCCCCAGAGGGGGTAGAGTAATTGATTGCCGTGGTGCCACAGGAAGAATCAACACTGCGTGAGAGCAGTGACCTGGCAATGAAGCACGGGCACTTCCAAATGGGGGCCACTAGGGCACCTGGGCCTTGGCAGGCGAGGTCCAGAGGGGATGCTTCATTTAGCCCTTGAAGAACGAGGACTTGGACACCTGGGATGACTTACCATATCTTGGCCCCACCTAGCAAGACACAAAACCCCTTCAGTCCCAGTGGAATACTGGACCTGGCAGGGACACTCAGAGTTTGGGTACTTTTAGCATTTGTGAGCACCTCCAAGTGCGGAGTCTGGAATGTCTGGCAGACTGTTCAGAGCACAGACTGCTAATCTTCTCCCCTGATGTGTGAGGGTGGGGACTAGCAGTAAGTAGCACATCTCCACAGCTGATGATCCTTCCGGGTGGCAGGAAATGCAGCCCTCCCAGCCCCTTTCTATGGATCCCTGCCGTTCTTTACTTCTCCACGTAAGGTGAGGCCATCCCTCCCTGGTCAGCCTGCATGCAGAAAGGAGCTTGCTCCTCCAGGCCATGGGTGTTTCTGGGGCAGGCCCTCCCTCCCTCGGGAGCTGGGGTCTGTTGCAGCTACCCCGTTGCTCAGCAAGACAGCCTCTAACTACAACCAGGCTTCTGGTCTCTACCCTGTTCTGTTCTGAGCCGCCTTGACCTCTGATATTTGTGTTGTCTTTTTCTCTGCTCCGTTTTGTCCTCCTGTGGCCAGGACCCTCTCGTAACATATTATACAATTCACTTAGTGAGGCTACTGTTTACTTTGTGTGCTTGCAGTTAGAACGTGGGGTCTCCTCCTGCCCGGAACAGCCCCTGACACACTGAGGGTGCTTACTGTTGCTCTCAGAGACCCCAACTTTGAAGATACAGCTGGGGATGTAGCTCAGTGGTAGAGTGTGTGGCTACATGTGCCAGGCCCTGGGTTCTATCCCCAGCACCAGAAAAGACAAACAAGACTCGACTAACAACTGAAAGGATGTTAGGGCGGCCCATGTCTGTGTGTAAAAACAAGGATACTGATACTCTGCAAGCACGGAGAGGAGGATGCTGAGGGGCTGGTCAGGAAGGGCCAGGTTCCTAGGGGCTGTGGGCTGCCTTAGTGGATGGGGGTCACGTTTGAGGAGAGATCACTGTGTGTAGCCCCCCAGGCCCCATCCTCCCTGCTGGTCATAGGTGGTGTCACCACACTAACCAGTCACCAGCACGCACTCCTCAGTGCTTCTGCGGAAATATGGTTCAGAAATAAAATAGTGGATTTAGTTTTGTAAAACACTGGACAAATCAGCAGTTTGCTTTATTGTCTTTGGAAAATAGCAATTAAGAGCAGTGCAGTATCATCTGGAACAGCAAGACAGACTTGATTATATCTAGGGGATTACTCTACAGTGCTTTGATTTTCAAATTCAATTTATGGGCCCATCTTACAAACTGCTGCTAAGAGAATCTTTTTTTTTTAATAGTTGAAATACTATTGGGATTCTAGGTCTTTAAAATTATTTTGAATCAGAAATGTTAACAAGTTCACAGAATTTAGTGTGGCTTCTCATTTCTTTTTAATTGAACATTTCTATGCTTCCTAGCTCCATAAGACCCCATATCTACACAAGAACATAGATAAATGTATGATGAGTATTTCATTGTGCTTAAATATTAGCTTCTTATGTTTTATGCCACTGAAAACAGGAGTCTGCAACTTTCTATTGTCTACATTCACTGAATATTATCTTCTTTTGTGAAAAGGACACCTTTAATAAATGAAAAACAACATAATCTCACAGAAAATAAAATTTCATAACAATAATAAAGCATCACATGAAGTTTTTCATCAGCTTTTTAAGTTCAAGTTTAAAATTCTGTTTCCAGTGTCAGATGTGTAAGATTTTGTGCAACATCCAGAGGTGTAAGTCACTCCGTCAGAGTTGCTGGGTCACTGGTGGTGTGTGCTGCACACACCTGGTCAGCCTGCTGTTCTTTGCTAGAAATGCAAGTGACTAGTTGTGATAATAATTTCCATAATTTGGATTGTCAAAGAAATTATGCTAAGATTAGATATTCTGGAGAGGATATGCACAGGAAAGTAAATAAAATTTTTTCTAAAGTCCAAGTGATTTTTGAGAACTTTTCCCTTTACAGAGATTTAAATTATTACATGAAATGAACTGTGTTAATGTAATGTTGAATTTGAAGAAATTCTAGTAAGATAAATTATATTGATGAAAAGTTTTATACTTTCTTCTTTTTTTTAAGAGAAGGACAGTGAGAGAGAAAGAGAGAGAGAGAAGCAATTTTTGTTTAGTTTTTCATGTGACCTTCATTCCTCGGACATTTCATTGTGTACGTGGGTGATGGGGTTTGAACTCGTGTACTTGCACATGCAGGGAAAGCACTGCAACCGCTGAGCCACTGCTCCAGCCCCAAGTTTTATACTTTCAATCCTGAGTTTGCTTTTCTTTAGTATGACCCTTTTATTTTATGGACTAATAGACAAAATGATAACTTTGTGCAGAATGAAAGACTGAGACAGACTTGACTCCTACGTCTGCCACTAATTCCTTATTTATGGTCACATGGTGCCAGATACCTCAACGAGTGGAATGTTTTGTAGATGAGTTAGTCTCAGGAAGACAGAGGAAGCCAACAGCTTACTTTTTGCTGGTTATCTGGATTTTGTTGTCGCATGGACCTGATATATTGGTCCCCACATGTTTTAGTTTTCTGTTTCACAGAATTCATTGAGATAGTGAAACACCATATTGTCATTTAGAGCTGTAAAGGAACTTGGGAATCAAACTGTCATATCTCTTTTTTACTAACAGATGAGGAAACAGGAACCTGTCCAGCAGGGCATTTAGTTCAAGGTGAACAGGGAGCTGGCCAGAGCCACAGTGTGCCTTACGCAGCCCTCAGAAGGCAGTTGCTCCATGCTGCAGTCACAGAGGGGGTCGATATTATCCCCAGCACATGACAAAATGGGTGTGGCTTAACAGACCAGGGGCCCCCTTCCAGGTTCCCCACCCCAATCATTTCTCAGGCCCAGCATCTGAGCCCAAGAGTCTCTGTGAAGAAGGGAGAAGGAGGCCGAGGGGCTAAGCCACTATCCTAGGTGGCTCACATGCAGTTCCTGGGGCAGGGCCTCCTAGAGGACCGTCAGAATGGGCTTGATTTCATAGCTGTGGACAAACTTTGTTAAACCTTGACACAAACTATCCTTGTCTTTCTGTTATTCTGTATGCTTCTCAAAATGGTGGAAGGAAGAGACCTAGTCACAAGCGGCCTGGTCTGGCTGATGCTTCTTTACTCAAGGGATTAATGCTAATCAGAAGAATATGTGGACTGACAGGTATGCCCAGTCCGGGGAGTCAGAGTCAACTCAGAGTCTGTGGTGCGCTTCAGAAAGTTTGCTGTTAAGTCGGATTTTATCTCGGAAGGGGTCATGGCTAGAAAATATGTGCTGAGAGAGCATCTCACAGAGGTGCACGTGTGTGTGTGCCTGCACGTGCACAGAGGTCTACGTGTGTGTGTGCCTACGTGTGCACAGAGGTGCACGTGTGTGTACCCGCAAGTGCACAGAGGTGCACGTGTGTGTGTGTGCCTGCGTGTGCACAGAGGTGCACGTGTGTGTACCCGCGAGTGCTGAGGGCCAGCTGGAAAACACGTGAGTTCTGGATGGAGAAAGAGCACCGAGGAAAGCTCAAGGGACTGCTGAAAATTAGCAAAGACCCTGGATCTTCTCTGATGTTCTTCTGGAAGTGTGAACTCATAAAAACAATAATAAAAAGCAGTGCCTGCAGAGTCAGAGAGCTGAGACCTAAGAGGCTTTCAGGGAGGGGACTTTAAATGAAACCAAATCAGCAGCGGAAGCCCCAGGCCAGGTCTAGAGTTCAGACTCACTTCTGACCCAGATGGAAAAAGAGGCCCCTGAATCAATGGAAGGAGCTGGAGAACATCATGCTAAGTGAAATCAGCAGGCACAGGAAGTGAAGAGTTGAGTGTTTTCTGTCATATGCAGAAGCTAGAGAGAAAAACAGAATAAACAAGGAGATTCTCAGAAAAAGAGAAAGGAGATCAGCAGAGTACAGTGGCAGACCAAGAGTGGGGAGGGAGGAAGAGAGGAGAAATGCAGAATGAAGTTGACCAAATTATGCTACACACCTATGTGAATATATTCGATGTATTTTAATTTCATATATAACTAATGCACCAATTAAAAGTAAATAAATAGAAGGGAGACCCATATGGTAGAAGAAGGGGTTTGGAAGAGAAAGGAGGGGAAGAAAATAGGAAGTACTAGGGACAGAAATGGAATAAATGTTATATGCATTTATGAATATGTCAAAATGAACCTCAGTACTATGTTTAACTATAATGCACTCACTAAAAAGTTTTAAAAAGAGGCACCTTATTAACTCTAAAGCCCAAAACAACTAAAAAACAGATACATTACATAAAAACATGGTTCTTAAAACATTGGACACCAGCTGGTGAAGGACAGTGATATCCTCAAGGTGTTAAACACATGAGTAAGTCCTCCGTTTCCCAGCTTGCTACCTGAGGAAACTCGGCAGTCAGTGGAGCAGAGCACAGTGGTCTCCCGCACTGAGGCAGAGCAGGGAGACCAGGGAGCCCAAGACAGCTAGAGTTCCTGGGCAGAGTCCTGGGATAGTCCTGGCAGGAGAGCGCTGCACAGGGAGAGAACCCTGAAACACTGCAGTGGCCTTCACAAGTCTTCAGCTGAGACAGACTGGCTTATGTGTCTGAGGACACTACTCAGCCTGGAGAAAAAGCCACTGAGGATCTCAGTGAGCATAGCACATGGGGCCTACTGCCACCAGTCCCAGGGGGAACCTCACAAATTGTGGGTTACTAGGTAGAACACTCAGAGGGGTTTGCTTCAGGGGCAAAGTTATCCTTAAGTGAAATGCAGCTTTGGTTCCACACAAGTTGAAAAGCAAACCTGGAAAAATCAAACTGTTTTCACGTATTTGGACTAAGGTACAATACATCTGTGAACATCTGTAAAGGTCTAGCACCCACAAAATTACAACGTCTTGGCACAGCAACTATGTAAAGGAGTTGGAAGCTATCTCATGATAAAAGAGAAATCAGTTCCTCAAAACTGACTTGGAAATGACACAGGTGACAGGAGACAAGGTCCTGAGTGCAGCTGTTAACTCATTACATCTGCTTAAGAAGCCCGATAAAGTCTGAGAAGATACTTTTAAAAATCCAGGTTGAACTCCAGGGATGAAAACTAGAACACCTGAGATTAAAAGGATTCTGGAAGGAATTAATAGTGATGTAGACATTGCAGAAGAGAAGATTAAGTGCTTGAAGACCTAGGGATGGAAAAGGACTGAAAAGCTGAGAGAGCATTAGCTAACTATGAAACAACCTCAAAAATGTGTGTAAATGGAGTCTCCAAAGGCAGAGGAGAGGGGAACAGGAGAAATAATGGCTGAAAAATTTCCAAATTTGGTGAAAACTATTAACCTAAAGATCCAAGAAGCCCTACAAACTCCAAGAAAGAAAAGTATGAAGAAAACCACACCAAGGCACATAGTGTTCAAAACTCATGACAGAGAGAAAATTTTTGAAGTAGCCAGAGAATGAAAGACTCATTTAATATAAAGCTAGAGAACTTTAACCCACAAACACATTTTTCAAAATCAGCATAAAATGAAGACTATTTTACACATAGAAAGCAATCCATAACCAGCAGACTGGTGCTTCAGAAGGAAGAGGAAGTCATCTGGGCAGAGGGAAATGGTGAAGACTGGGCTACCCAAGGAGGAGCATTATAAGCTGCAGCGACAGGCAGGAACCTCTTACTATTATTATTTAAGTATGTGACACAACTGACAGTTTAAAGCAAAAAATAATAGCAAAGTACTGTGGGGAAGAAATGGAAAATGCTTCCATTTAAAATTCTGAAATTAGAGAAAAGGGAATCATAAAAAGTGACTAAGCCTACAGAAAGATTTGAATGTAAAGGAAAAATCACTCAACAAGAACAGATGATACACAAAAACACAGCAAGGTGACATTTAAAAGGCAACCATATCAAAATAGTATTCAAAGCAATTAAAACAAGACAGGTAATGTCAGATTATAACAAGAGGAGGCAAAGGCATAAACTGCCTCCAGGAAACATGCTTTAGAAACTCAAATAGGGTAAGGGTGAATGGATGGAAAAAGATAGTGCTAACATTAATCAAAATCAAAAGAAAGGTGGAGCTACCGTATTAATACCATCCACCAAAGTGGGTTTTAGAGTTCGGAAATTTAACAGGGATAAAAAGGTAGTTTCAATTTATCAAGAGGACATAATAATTCTAAACATCAATGTGCCAAATAACAGAGCTTCAAAATACCAGATAGAAGAATGATATGAAGAACATAACTGTAGTCAGATTTCAATGTCATTCTCTCAATAACTGACAGAACAAGTACACACACACACACAAACACACACACAAAACCACATCAGTACAGATATAGAAAACTGAACCACATTACCAACCAAATAGTGACTTAAAAAACACTATTAACACATTGACCTGATTGATATTCATGTAATATTGGAATCAATGGCAGGAGCATGCACACTCTGGAGAGTGCAAACAGGAGTTTTACCAGAACAGACCATATTCTATTTAAAAGGATTCAAGTGGGGCTGGAGTGGTGGCTTAGCGGTTATGGCGCTTGCCCAGCATGAGCAAGAACCGAATTCAAACCCCAGCACCATGTACACAATGAAGTGTTTGTTGGAGCAACGAAGACCATGCGAAAACTAAATAAAATTGATTCTCTCTTTCTCTCTCATTGTCCCTCTCTCTTAAAAAAATAAAAGGATTCAAGTTACATGAGGTAGGCCTTCTGACTACATGATGTTATATCATTAGTAACATAAGGTATCTGGAAAAATCCCTCAGTATTTCCAATTTAAACCAAACCTGTGTGCCAAAGAATAAAATCAATAGAAAAGTTTACAGTATTTTAACTGCATGAAAAATTTATCAAAATCTGTGAGCTATGACTAAAGTGATAGTAAAAGGAAATACAAATCATTAAAATTCCTGTTAGAAAAGAAGATCTGAAGTTAATGACCCCAGCTTCAACCTTGAAAAGCTAGAAAAAACAGAAAATATAAATTGAAGTAATCAGAACAAAGAACATAAAAAATGCTTAAGTGGAAATTAATGAAATGGAAAACTGAAAAATAAGAAACAAAATGAACAAAAGGTAAAACTTGTCCTTTGAGAAGATTGGAGCTACACCCTTGCCTCTGGGGAGGTTCTCACAGAAACAGGATTCCTGAACCTTGGTTTACAGGAGTGAGGGTGTGACACCCCTGCAAGTCTATGTTAAAGACCATACCAGAAGGCCGTGATGAGCCACATGCCAGTAAATACAGCAACCCTTGCCAAACAGGTGAATGTCTCTAAAGACAACCCTAATAACGCACAGTAGAAGAAATGAATAACCCAAATATGTTTATGTCTGTATAAAGCTAACATTGTTGATCCCATTTGAAAATAGGAAAACAAATAAAAATAGTTAAGAAATTTGATCAAAGCCTCATAGCTAGTAGAGTCAGACTCTGTATCCAGTGTGCGCTGACTCACGGCACGTGCTTTAGTCTACCTACTACCACTATGCATGAATGAATAAACAGACAAACAATAAACACATCAGGAATTGACTTAAGTTCCATACATATGCTAATTTGTATATATATGTACATATGCATACACAAGAATTTTGCATACACTATACATTATAGCTGTGTTATATATGTGCATATGCCTATTAGAAAACTATGCAATTGAAGCACCATAATTAAAAACCTTTCCACATTAATTTTCAAAGTAAAGAGTAACTGTAGCTGAAATTACAATAAGAAGTTTTTGTTAAGTTATAATTCAGGATCAGTTAACTCTGAAACATACTGCTATGGTTGTTACTGTTTTTAAGTATGTGTGGTTGATGACATGGTGGAATGATTAGTCAACCATTTGCTTAAGCCAACGACTAGCTTAGGAAGGTCCAAGTGGAGAGGGCATGCACAGTGCAGCCATGGGGACCTAATCTGATTCTTGACTCTGCTCCTATCAGCTGGGGAGAATTCCTTAATCATTCTATGCCTCAGCCACATAATCTGTAAGAACAGGGGCACAAGGACACTGTAAATAATTGTGAGGCAATATATTTAATGCACCTAACCCAGAGACAGGTAGAAAGAAGATGGGCAATAAGTGATAGGTGTTCTTGTCACTATTACTATCCTTAGTGCCTGACTTTAGTTTTTACAAGCCCATACCACCTCTGGTTGTTAATAAGCAAAAGAATTTCTGGGAAGAAGGAGAACACAGATACAGCAAGAATAATTTTAAGAGGTGGAAAGAGAGAAAGATCAATGGAAAATAACATCCAACAGGAAGTAGATGAGTGAAAAAAGTGAGATTCGACTGGTTATATCTCCTGTCCCCTTCTGCCTTTCTGGTCTCTAGACTTTCCCAGATTTTTCCAGCTTATATTATTTCTGACTCTATTTTTGACATCACAAACAGACTCAGTTTCCTGTTCCCTTCATTAATAATATTTGCAAAGCAAGGGCTTAAAGTTTAAATGCTTAAGCAAGTGAACTGAATGCTCCCACACACATGCTGTATTTGCATATCAATCAACAAGAGCTGACTATATTTCCACACAAAAATTTGCCCTCCCATTTTTCTGGCAAGTGGACTCAGCCAGGCAATCTGCATAGAAATATTCCTCTATTTTAAGAGGAATAATAATGTAAACAATACAATCAATGCCATTTGGCATTAGACTACCATGTTGGCGTGAGTAACAGCTGGCGAATGGAGAATATTGGAACCCCTTGCCAACTAGAATGGGTGCTATGGAACTTCAGACCTGCTGACATGCAGAACTATGGGTCCAGTTTTCAAAAGAAGCCAGAAATTTGGACATGGAAATTCCCAATTTTTTAATGTCTCCAGAAATAATTGGCCAGGCTTATCAAAACATGTGAGGGCTGGATCCAGTCTTAAGCTTCCAGGTTATGCAGGATTCAATATTGTCCACAGTCAGACATTCATTGCTGGGTAGGCCTACCTAATACATAGAGTCCCCCCACCTTTCTCTCTGTCTCTGTTGCGCTCTCTCTTCTCTCTCTCTCTCCCTCTCTCTCTTTCTCTCTCTCTCACACACACGCGCACACACATGCACATGAGAGAGGGGTCAAGGAGAAAAGAAAAAACACATAGCCATTTATAGTCTCTTGATCATCTATAGTAATATTTGTCTTCATTCATTTGTCAATAAGCAGATCTTGCCCAACTAGTCAGTCCAACTATTTGGCAAAAGGCAAAGAATTTTCCCAGGCTAACTGATCCATTCTTCCATTCAGTTACTAGCTTCTGAGCATGCGCTGTGCTCCACGGGCTGTGGGCAGTATGAAAAGAACAAAGACAGGACTCCCGCTCTCTAGATGCTTTCTGTCCTTTTGCTTTTCTTATACCTGAAAAAGACCCTTCACAACACACTGTTGTGTGGTTCAGATTTTTTTTGCCATCCTCTCTTCTTTCTAGATTTGTGCATGTGGCATTAGAGACATTTTAGACGGTCAGATGCAAGGCGGGCTTTAAAGACAAGCAGATGAGTCTGCCTGACAAACAATCAAGTAACTTTTCTTCGGAAAACCTTGCCTAGGAACAAGGCGATGTGCTGACCAGCTTCCCACCCAGGCCCGCGCAGCCTGCCTCCAATGTCCTCGCCGCGCTGCCCTCTGGGGAGGGCTGGGGTGTGCACTGCCTCTCATCCAAGCTGACTTTTTAATTAAAAGTTCTTGACCATCTTACTTCCAAATAGATACTTAACAATATTTTGTTGTCACTATGAAAAATGTGCCTTTATTCAGTTGGAGCAGACCCTGTATATATTGCTTTTAGCGTTTTCAATATTATAGCCAGGGTTATTTCATTTCATTTACAACTTACTGCAGTGATTAAAGCAGGTTGCCTAACTCTCTTTAAACACATTATTTTATGCATAATAGGGTAATTATATTAAATGAGTACACTAACAGTGGACTTCTTGGATGAGTGAATTTTCTTGGGCTAAACAAATGCCAAAATGTATATTACGCTGTTCTGTCTTGGTGCATTAGGCTGGAATTTAATTACCTTGAGTAAAATGTTATAACAAAATCTTATCAGTGTAACTTTTCCATATTTTCTTGTGTAAGTGAACGCTGTCCAGCTTAACGTCCCAAACCCAAGAATGAGAGCACATAATCAAATCAAACGCTACCAAGAATTAAATATAAGAAGACAAGTTCTCAAAGTGGTAGCTGTGCCATGTGAGTAGGAAAGGTGTCCCTAGGCAGTGCTGTTCTCAGTGTGGGAGGGACTGAGTGTTAGCAGTCCTTACCCACAGAGGCCTGCGCCTCCCTCTCCTTTTCTTTTCTTTTCTTTTCTTTTCTTGACTTGGCTTCATGCTGTCCTTTCTTTTGGTTCTGCTTTCTGTTTGTTGATCTTTCACTCCCATTTAAAAAAAAAAAAAAGAAAAAGAAAAAGTAAAATCTTGATTTGCCCTCTGCAGCTGGGTCTGGGAAATGTGTAAACATTAAAATTGAGGGTAGGGCGGAGAAAGCAGGTTTAGTGAAATCTGCAGCCCTGATTCCCCATGTCCAGAAGCACGCTCTACTGCTCTTCCCCTCGTGGGAGACTTCCTCGAGCGATTTCATTAACAATTTGGACAACTGGTTATTTAACAGTGAACATCCCCAGGTCTACTTAAGAGGCTCAGCCTGGGGTGTGCAGAGGACTGGAACGCTCCCCACCTCCTTCTATGAACCTCAAAAATGGAGGCCATCAGCTCCAAAGCTTGCAGCTCCTGGAGACTGGGCTAAGGCCCCCATGTGCTCCCGAGGCCCCTGCTCCTGGGCCTGGCCAGTACTCGCCTGGGTAATTTCATGTTCAGCTGAATCCTCCCTAACCCTTAAGCTTCCTGAAGATGGAGACTGCCTCCCTCTTGTATCTGACACAGAGCCTGTAGCATACGTGGTTGTGTCCAATATAAACCCTCCACCAGCTCTGCACCATGATGTGCAATGTCAATAATGCCAATTACTATTCACAGAGGTCCTGGGCAGCCAGAAGCTGTCTCACATGCATCACCCCGACCGCAATGTCCTTGTTTCACAGGTGAGGAATTGAAGGTGTGCGTTGAGGCCATGAACTGAGGGGACGCCAGAGCAAGTACAAATCAACTTCTCTTTAAAGGCTCCAAACATTGCGGTTCAACCATGCCCTGCACGTTCCCTTTAGCAGTGACTGTGACTGCTCTCCCAGCCTGAGGAGATGGGAGTCCTCCGGGGACTTGGAGGGAGCAGTCTCCACCAGTGGAGGATGCCTCCCCAGGGAGCCTGTGTCCACCACCACACGCCCATGGGGGTGCGGGGTGGGTGCTGGGACCCCAGCAGGATCCGCAGGAGGGCACTCTGCCCCAGTGGCTGATGGAGCCAGAGCTCCTTTACAATATCAATGTGTCCTGAAGCTAAAGAAAGTGAAAATTTCAGCTCCCTGCATCAGATTTGTAACCCAGCATCTTAACTACCAGACTAATCTAAATAGAACTCCGCTTAGACTTACTCTTTTGCAATACATGTAGAAGAATTCAACCACAGAATGCTTCAAGTACATCCTGTTGGAGGTTTCCGGTACAATTACAAGTGGTAACTGATTACCAGTGTAAGCACTGGTGTTTATGTTATATTTCATAATTAACATTTCTAAGTAATATTTTCAGTTCACACCTCCATTTGCAGTTTTCTAAATGAAAGATTTCATACTAAAGACTGCAAAATGCCAGGGACAGGTCAGGAATCACTAAGATTAATAATATTCCACTCAGAAATTTTGAAAGGCTAAGGTTAAAGTAAAACTCACAAGAAAATTAGTCATGTCTAGTGGATTAAACCTTGCATGGGAAGATCAGGCTTCATATAGTAAACACAGTCTTCATAATTAAAATGCTAATCCTCTTTTAGAAAGGAAGTCTTGTTTGTCACTAAAATGTTAAGGAAATATGTATAAGGCCAAGCCAATTTTATTCTGAATTTTTATTGCATTTAATCCAAATTAAATTGGTTGAGGGTCTACAGTGTTAGGGCAGGCAGCAAATCCCAACTGAACAGGGAACAGTTTTTATGAGTCAGGGCTTTGGCACACACCTATCTCATACCACACAAGCCAACGAAAAGCTTGCACCTAATAGGTGCTCAGAAATATCTGCTGAAGCCAAAGAGAAACAACAAAATTGCAGCCTTTGAAGGTAAATGGATGGCAATGGAAGAAATCATGCTGAGCAATTAGCCAAACCCAGAGAGCCAAGTGTCAAATGTTTTCACTCATTTGTGGAGGCTGGAGCTAAACCCAGGCCTGTGTGAAAAGTAGCCAACCTCATGTATTAGACCCAGCAAAGACATAGCAACACGTAATCTAGGGCAACCATAGCTATGTAGGGGGATGGTGGGAGGGGACAGGTGGGGCAGGGGAAAGGTAGGGAGAATAGGGAGGGATCTAAGTGATAATTTTGGTTTAAGAATAAATGCATTTATGATTGTACAATAACTCAACTCCTTAATTTAAAAAGTGCTGCAAAAAAAAGGAGAAATATCTGCTGGAGTAATAAAGGTCGGTGAAACCGATTGTCCAGTGTTACACATTCCGTTGGGTCTGCATCCTGAGAGTTATCAGCTCTGATGAGAGGTACGTGAAAACCTGATTGCTCCTTACCAATAAACATGGCCCCCGTGCAATCTCATGATGTCCTTTCACTTATACATATGTCTAGACACCTCTAGGACAATCTTTTCTGCTGCCCTAATTACTTCAGTACTTCAAGTCAAAGTATCTAATGAAAAACATGTCACTGTTTCTATTCTTTCTGCCAATATGAATATCTGTATCATAGAGAATAGTGCAAATTCTTCACTATTCTGGAGGAGGAAAGAGCAGTGTGTGCTTCTCACCGTTGACCATGCCCAGAAGATAGAATTGTAGGTGCGGTTGGCAACTGAGTTGATGTACAGTCTTCCATCCAGGGCTGCCTCTCTAAGCAAAGAATAGGCACTCAATGAAAGGTTCTGTCACAGCTAGCTAAGTGTTTTGGAAGAAAATTGTTAGATTCCCTAACTTATTTCACATGCCAAAATCAACTGTAAGTAACATTTAGTGTTAGAAAAGTATAGGAAGGAAATGTAAATAATTAAATGACTTTAAAGTAATCTTAGGGTGAGGGACCTTCCTAGAATGTTTCCAATGGCAGAAGTCATAATGATTGCTTCATTTGACTATTAAGTCTTGCTGCATAAAAAACGTATCTTCTATACGGGAGAAAAATATTTCAATTGCTTAATAAAAAGTGAATTCTTATAAATAAGGACCACCATACTACAAGAGAAAAATAGATAAAACTTCTGCATCCATCAGTATGACATACTGAATAGTTTAGGAACAAATCCTTTCAAAAATACTTTAATGGTGGAGAAATATTGGAAAACAATGTAATATACACACATATTCATCCTTAAAAAAGCAAAGGCCAGGACAAAAGGGGGGAGCAATAAGGCGGGTCAGCAGCAGAGCTCTCCTGAAGGTGTTCTTATTCAGGGGACCCACATTCTGAGTCACACGTGGCCTGAGGACCAGAGCCGAGTCCTTAGCTCCACACAAAACAGGGAGTTGGAATGAAGACTGCTGCTTAAACTAACCCTGAAGGACAGCACCCAACAGTGCTGCGTGGGTTAGAAAATCATTCGCCAGCAAAAGAGAGCTCACAAGAATGTGAATAGCCACAAGGGAAGACCAAGCTTGACGGAGGCTCACTGTGTCCAAACACAGTTACAAGACTCTAGGCGTCGCCCCATTCGATCTTCACATCTCTTTCCAGCAGATACCATTATTATCCTAGTGTTGCTGCTGAGAAAATTAAAGCCACAGAGGACCATTGCTGGCAAGCAGGAGCATTCAGGAAATTTGTCTCCAAGAAGGAAGAGAAGTATATGTCCTGGCAAGGATTAGCACCCAGAATTCAGACAGAACCTTCCCAGGCTAATAAGATCAACAACTCGAGAGAAGTGGGCAGAAGATACTAATAGCAATTCACTGAAGAGAAAATATACGTTGCCAAATTAACACAGGGAAAGACACACAACATTACAAATGCAGACTGAAAGGCAGTTTCACGTATTGGCCAGCAGGAGGAACAGCGGGGACTCTGGTTCCTGGCTGAATAGGATGCAGACTGAAATTTCTACTCTGAGGAACAATCAGGCAGTATCTGGAGTCTATTTGAAGGTCTCACTCTCCATGGCTGCCTTGTGTTGCAGATTGGTGTCCAGTTGTCACCTCCTATGTGAGGTCTGTTTTGAGTCCCAGGCCCACCCCGCACTGTCCCTCAGGTTACCAGGCTATTCTGCTAGTAGCTGGAACCCACAACTCACTTCCTTCTATTCGGCTTTATCATCGGTGACTTAAGGACCAGCGAGGGATTGTTCTGTTATTTTTCTTTCCAAGCATCTAAGTAGGAGGTACATAGACATTGCTGGTTTGACTAGAAAGAGGACTAATGTAACCAAATAAGCCAGCTCTGGCTTTCTCATTGTTTCATTAGCATAAATCAGACACATTCTGACAGTCCAATTATAGTGAGCAAGACATATCTTAGGGCAAGCAAATCTTTAGCATTTTTTGCCTTATGTAGATTTGCTTTGTATTTTGTTGAAATTAAAATTGAACATGACATATTTTGTGAAGAAAAGCAAGAAAATGGATTACTGTACACTAATGTCAAGTTTTATCTTTATCAAATCAATTTAAAAAATCATGTTCACTCTATTGAACATCCCCAAATGACAAAGGCCTAACACTCTAATTGAGTTTTGATAAACAGGACTGAAAATGCTTGTTTATTATCTAAAAGCCATGTACTAAACAGCTATTAAGAGAAGCAACCTAAACTCTCTGTGGAGTTGAAGGCTACCCATGACTTCTGCTATCACCTGTACAGGCATGATTCTCAAATCCACAGTCTCACCCTGATTGCTCAACACATATTCTTTCACTTTAATTTTTCACTTTCGTAACCTCTGCTTATGAGAATAATGCATACTTCAATAGAAAAAAATTTAGAAAAATAAAGTGAGGTAGTATTATACATAATACTGCCACCCAGAGTTGAGACGATCACTGTTAATATTTTGATATGTGATCAGGCTGGTGTCATTTATGTAAATACTTTATAAGGCCAAAGTCTTATGGTATACATAATTTTAAATGCTCTTTTAAACATTTGACATATTTTCTTTTGTTAATACTTTCTTTTTAATTGCTACACAAATTCCACTAAATGGATTCATCATAATTTAACCATTTTCCCAGTTTGGGCGTATGTTTTTCTTAATTCATGTTTTTTCTTGGTTGTAGGCAACACCGTGTAATGAGTATTTTTGTACGCAATGATACTCTGACCTATTTTGGATCAAATTGCATAATTGATTCTCAGTATCCGGTTTGAAGAACATATTACCAAGTCACTTTTCATCATCTCCATTGTGGGACCTGAAAGTGGTGTTTTTAACTGAATCTTTGTCAGACTGTTATTTTCTTTTTCAATTTTTTATTAAGGAGTTGAGTTATTGTACAATCATAAATGCATATAAAGTAACAATATGATATGCTTATGTTCTTTTTTTTCTTTTTTTTATTAGATGGATATAGAGTTACAATTGAGGGGGAAACATTATCAAACATTCAAGAACAAATGTATATATACTTAGTTATCCAGGGCTAATGCCATGCCATGGATGCCCAGCTTGGGTTCCCCATGTTGCTGATTCCCCCAGAAGAACCCCTGAGTTAAATGGATATCTCATGGAGGTCAGAGATCTCCTTCTGAGATGATTCCCCCATATTCCCATCCTCCAGTCTCCTAGGTGTTCTTCCTAAGCCCTCCCCCGACCTTGTCCCCCAGCCTACACCTCCAAGTATCCTAGGGAGTCATCTCCCAGTTGCGATAAGAATCATACAATTTGAAGTTATTATTAGCTTAACCATCTAACATACTGCTTCCTGATGTATTCTATATGCTATGTTCTTAAATTAAAATACCCTCCACACCACCCACACCACAGTCTCTTGATTCTTCTATATGTTGCCCCTACAAACGACATAGATGTTTAGGTTGTGAATTTTCCAGAATTAAATGATTGTACAAGTATTATTTGGATTCTCAGGGGAGTAAAGAGTGTGCAACACTGTTGATTGTCTCCCTAAAGCCCTCCCTGTTCTCCCTCTCCATTTTAACAGCATTGTTGAATTATCATTGACATATGAAAATGGTGTATGTTTAAAATGCACAACTTGATGTTTTGACATAATCCTCTTAGTAAATTACAAGTAAACTAATGCATACTGTTAACTAACTCAAGTGTTGTCACCCTGCCATAATTAGATCTCCAGAAATTGAACTTCCTGCATAACTGACCACCATGTTGTGACCCAGCCACCATGGTTCCCCCCTCACGAATCCAGAGGAACTGAATAAAAAGGGAGCCCACAGAGATCTATCTGCTCTCCCCTGTTCACTGTGATGCTATTCACCAGAGCCAAGGCACTCATTTAAAAGTTGTCTGATGAATGAATGGATAAAGAGAATGTGAATGTGGCATATACACACAATGAAATGTCATTCAGCCTTAAAAAATAAGGAAGGATGGAATACTTCTATCTGCATTTTCTGAACGTCTTAAGGATCCTTTCAAAGAATCCATTTGATATGAAGCTTCCTGAGATTCCTCCCTGCTGACCCTGCTCTTGCCTACTGTTGGACTTAGCATCACCAGCAACCTGGCAGCAGAATTCAGAACTGCGTGTCCTCTGCAGAGGGTCTTTCTTAGCCCAGTGTCCCTGAAAACAACATTTGGCCTCAAACCTGCATCTGTCCTTTTCTCTGCATTCACACTGTCACTGCTGGGTTCAAGGACCCTTCTACTCTTGATTGGGCTTTTGGAAAGTGCATTGAATTTTATTTTTCACTGCATAACTAATGCGTGCCAAGAGAGATGTATTGAACACTGCAATGCAGAAAGAAAGTGACCAGCAGCGTCACCACTCAGCAGCCCCTGCTTAACTATTTGGGTGCATTTCCCTCTGGGTATTTTCCTGTAACAGTTTTGCTAAAATACTGATAAAACCAAACTCACGGTGGTTCTCGGTTTTGCTTTTCTTTTAAAGTAGTCTGATAATTTTCTCATATTATTAAAACTCCGCAGACTTTTAAATTTATAATGTTTTCCTAATGGTCCATTCAGTGATTGTACCATGGTGTATGGAACCATTCCCCTCCTTTTCGGCATTTTAATGAATAGCATTATTCATAAAACTCTTCCAATAGATTTAGTTGTTTCCTTAGAATAAACTCCATAGAGATGGGATTAGTCCATTCAGGTCTGTACACATTTTAAAGATTATCTGTTTTTATCTACTCTCCTCCATAAACTGCCTACATACAGCTTTCTGTAGAACATAGCTGATCCTATCCCCATAAACAGCTGGCCATTCATACCCTGTAACACAATCTCAGCTCGGCTCACCATCTTAGGACTGGCACATGCAGCACCCCAGGCCTTGGCTTCCTGGGACTGTCTCCTGAGTTCTAGCATCCTTGCTGCCAACTACTCCAAATTATTATTCTTCAAATGCAACTCTGTGACTTCATTCCTTTTGCTATATCTAACTGTTTCTACTTTATTCAATTAAATATCTAACCCCAACCCATCTCCTTCCCAAAATTCACCCCCATATCATTCCTCTACCTAAAGATAATTGCCTCCCACTCCTGCTTTCTAGTCTCACAGGAATTAACTTCTGCTTCTATTGTAGCAATTGTCAGAGTTTCTTGCAGCATAGCTTACTGTGGATAAACTAACTCAGATCTTTCAAGCTTCATGAATGACTGTATGTGACCAATATTTATTTCTTTTGGGCATAACGGATATAAGTTTGATAAAGTCAGATCTTAAATAAGCTATTCTCTTGCATTCAGTTTTTATTTGCAACTTAAGTAGATAAAAAATATTTCCCTGTTGGTACTCCCTAGGATATTTCTAAGGTAAAAAAAAATTAATATATGAATATGCTTGGAGACTCACAACATTCCACAAACGTGCAGAACCAGGTTATCACTGGGTTTCCTTACTTCTGCCAGGTTTTTGACCCACTTCTGAAACTGGGTTTTTTGTGTGGATGGTTGCACACCAGGCAAGCACTGTACTACTGATGTGCATCCTTAGCTTGAAACTATCTTATTCAATATCAATGGAAGACAACGTGAGAGCATCTAATGGAATTTTTTCCTTAATGCAAAGCAAGAAATCAATTAGATCGCAACTTTCTTTGTTGAAAATCTAAACAAATGAAAATATTTTCATGTTGATTTTTCAGATTTAACAATAGGGAATTAACTGGATACTTTTAGCATAGTCTTGTGACTAGAGCCTAAGAACATGAAATATGTATGCAAGGTAATTAAAATCCTGCCAGTAATTGTATTGTAAATGTGTGTGTGCTTTACATAATTTTGATTGAAAGGATCAAGAAGACCTTGAACCTTCTAAACAGCATGAATTTGGTAAGTCAAAGAAGCTCATACAGGCTACCACTAAACCATACAGATTTCTAAAACTCTCAGGTCTTTATGATATATAATTTTGGAGCAGTTCCTCTTTTGAATTTCATTTTTCTGCCTTGAATATTTGAAAACTTTAGGCCTTAAAATCCCTGGGTGAAGAGAGACTTAGATATCTGTGAACTTATTTTACTCAAATGCATTGCTTCCTAATTATTGCTAAACAGCAAGTTCACATGTGCCATTAAAGCTGCATTCATTAAGGGCTGGAGTGGTGGCTTGGCATGCACAAGGATGAGGATTTGAACTCCAGTACCACATACACAACCAAGTGTTGGAGGAAAGAAGGTCGCATGAAAAACTAAATAAAATTGATTCTCTCCTTCTCTCTCTCACTGTCCCTCTCTCTCTTTCACAGAAAAGCTTCATTCATTTATATTAACTGTTCTTTGTTGAACATATTATTTATTCTGATGACAGAATGATCCAAAAACACCTCAAAGTAAGCTAAAATATTACTGTAAACTATAGAATTATACTAAACTTTCAACTATCTAAAAGATGAAAACACATTAAATTTAAAAGTAATTTTTTAATTTATAAGCACCACTTAGAAGGGGGTCAATTCATAAATTAGATAAGAAAAATATTCATTATTCTTTCATTAAATGGATATCATTAACTAGAATCTTCTACAGCAGGGCACAACTTTAAAGCTTGGAATAAGAATTGTGGACTATTTTTGTAGATTAACGGAGACACGTTTGTACAGAAGCAGCAAAACTGCATTATAGAAACCCACAGCCAGAAAGGACATTCTGTTTCAGGTTGCCACTGAAGTTAGCTCAAAATCAATTCGATTTGGCATTTACTGGGGCCTGTGACCTGCCACACTGCACTGGGTGCTGGGACAGATTTAAAAAGTTGAGAATGTGAGTTGTGAGCTTTCCTCTAGGGTCCTAATGGTCCAGGAGATGAGATAAGACATCCCCACAACTCTAGACGACGGGAATTAGAACCACAATGGTGGGATCCCCTCCAGCTGATGAACTAGGGATGGTGTTGGAAGCAGGACCAAAAGAATGTGTTGGGTATGCAAAGAGGGCACCAGTGCGTGTGTGTGCACATGTGCATGTGTGCATGTGCCATGTATGTGTGTGTGTATGTGTGTGTGTGTACAATTGTTTTTAATTTAAAAAGGCAATAAGAGAGCTTGAAACAGGGTTCCTCAAATCCATGCAATTCTCTGTGGTGTGTGGTTTTGAGAACCCAGGTGTCTTTACCTGGGAAAGAGATTTCATCCCATTTTTCTAAGGGTGCTGCACCCTTAAAAGTGATAAAAGCCAATGCTCCAGAGGAAATTGGTAGTAGAACAAAGCATTGTTATTTGGTAAGTCAAAATTTTTGTTACTTTATTTTCTTACCAAATAACGCAACTCCAGCTTATCTTGTCATCCTCTATTCTAATCACCGTTTGGATTCAACTCTGGAGAATGGCGCGTTCTTAGATTCCTTTCGAACAGCAAAATTACAAAACGTATTAAAACAAGTCCAACGGTACAAAGCTGCAATATTCTTTCCACCCACCCCTCCATGATTGGGAGTGTACCTGTCCACACACTTAAATCCTCATGCCATTCAATTTATACTTATACTCATGTGCACGTATAAGAAAGAGAGATGTATTTCTTGATTTTCTGTAACAAAATTAGTATTCTAAACAGAAAAGTACATATTACTTTAAAAAGTGCTTTAAAAATTAATATTACATATTAATTTTTAAACAATGCATATGGACATCTTTCCAAATCAATACGCATAAATCTATTTCATTCTTTTTAAAATCGTTATAAAATATTCCATTGTGGACATATACAATACTATAATTCCATAAGACATTTTCTTATTTTTTTTAAAGAGAGAGGGACAGTGAAAGAGAAAGAGAGAATCAATTCTATTTCGTTTTTCATGTGGCTTTCGTTGTCTGAGACTTCCTTGTGTATGTGGTGCTGGGGTTCCAACTTGTGTACTCGTGCATGCCAGGCAAGCACCATAACTGCCGAGCTACTGCTCCAGCCCCCTTTAGACATTTTCTAATTCATAAGCATCCACATTGTTCACAGCTTTTGACTATTTAAACTATGCAGTTATCAAGACATATATCATTACATATTGGGGCTTTTATTTTTTATTTTATTTTTTCTAGGATTAAAAAATAAAATGGGGTTGAGTTTTAAAAATAGCAGTTATTACATTTTAAGTCATATAACTTTTCAATAAAGTTTTAACAATGCACATGTACCCACCTACATTATAAAGAAGTACCGATTCTTCTGTGCCCATACCCAGGGACAGTATTCTCAATAATTAACAAAAACATGGAGTGAGAATTCAAGTGCCCTGCATTAACCCTCTGATTACTGCATCTCAAATTTGGAAGAGCCTGGCTAGTCAGAGAAGGGTGGGATTGGGCTGTGGGGAAAGGGGCTCAGGGTTGCCAGCCCTTACCAGGTAGAACCTTGGTCTTTCAATGGTGGTACTGAACTTAGCATCCCAGGATCAGCCCAGCCTTGTGAGGACTTGATATTATTGAAATTTTCAAACTTTTGCAGATTTAAATACAGAAAATGGTATCTCACTGGTATTCTTAATTTTTACTTGCTTAGCTTTTAGTTTAAAGAACAGTTTTGAGATGATGATTTATATTCATTTGTTTAACCTATTAAGATTTTTCCATTTATCCTTTTAATCAATTTGAAGGACCTATTTGTAAGTGATATTATTCATCTGTTAAATATTTACAAATAATTTCTCTAGGTCCCAATTTTCATCTTTTATTTATATTCATCTTCAGCTATATTAAATTTTGAATATTTATGCAATATACAATCTATTGTTCTGAAATACTGTTATATTTGTGTTTCCCATTTTAAAATTTTCCAGTTTACTTACACCCTGCACTTTCCTTGCTAATTTATCTTAGCAATTGCATAGTTTTGGTCTTTTTGTGGTATTTCTTGCTGGCAATTGATACCACAAAGGAAAGCAATTTCATTCTGCATATTTATTTTGTAAATGTCTGTGGTAATCTGATACTACCTTGAATGTCTCGATTTTGTCATTGTTCTTCTTTCAACGCTCGTCACACATTGTATTTAGTCTGAAGCAGCCTCACATGCTGGAC